>JAOEHQ010049797.1:0-20428 GCA_025447715.1 Asclepias incarnata
GTTTGTACTTGCACAAGTACTGTCTCATGTAGCAGTACCTATATAATTCCATGTCATACTGTGCTTTATGTGGCATCTCATGTTTCCGCCATGGTGGGGTGTTACAGTCAACAACAGGGACGGAAATTTTAATTAACGCATAAAATTATTTAGTTTGCAGCTTACGAAAACTATTGGGGCCGTACGTTGGTTTTTTACTTTTTTTTTTCAATGGACATGATAAAGATGAATGTATTAAAGATAGCTTCTACATAATATTTAAAACTTTGTAAATTACTATTCACCAAACTGCTTATATTATAAGTGGGTCTGCCATACCATTAAAAAAAAAGTATGTGGGACAATCTTGTTAGCCGAGTAACTAAGTGATTGTAGCTAGTTACCAAGCAACTGTAGCTCAAATGATTTGCTTTGTTAACAAAATGGGGAAGTCATGTGAGTTGATTTACTTTTGTGAAGGTTTTATTAATTGGCAAAAACTCAGAAACTCGATGTATATAAATTGTTGTAAATAAAATTTGTTGAGCGTCTTGTTCTGAAACCAAATATGATTAAACGAAGTTTTCTTTTCTAGGAAGAACGAGTGTTTGACTCAAATTGTAACACCACACCATGGCGGAAACATGCGATGCCACAAAAAGCACAACACGAAATGGAATTATATAGGTACATCTATATGAACAAGTACTCTTACAAGCACCAACCACAAACATTTCATAAGAACACACACAAAGTCATTACAGAGTCATAAAATTATATGTTTACAATGCAAGTCTAATGCGTGATTACAAACGCTAAACCCCTCAGGAAGGGTGCCTTCGAGTCTCGTGCTCGCGGTTATGATAAGTCAAACAAGGAACGCTATCCTACAAAAAGTTGCGCCATCCCTTGATTCAAAATTTCTTGCTCTATTCCACGTCAAGCTCGTCTAGTCTGATCACCTGAAAAGCATACTAAAACAAGTCAACACATGGTTGGTGAGTTCGTTGGTTTTAGTCGAAAGTACACGCCCAAGACACGTCCAAAACACGCCCAAAACACGTCCAGAACAAGCCTAGAACACGTCCAGAATAAGCCCAGAACACGTCCAGTCATAAAAGTCTTTGTCGATAAAAGTTTGTACAATAAACAGAGCAATAGAGTTACTTACAGTCCAGTCTCAATCACACACATAAAACACAACAACCATAAATAAGTCTACACATATTGGCCGGGACCAGTACCGGGAGCACACCCCAACTGGTACTGATGCACAATCCCACGTACACATGGCCAGCTTGGTACCAAGGTCGAACACATCCAAAGATCTCATGCAACACATGCATGGATATGCACAGTAACTCTATACGAACAACTCAAACAATATATTGTACACAATAAAGTAATTATCGACATTTCATTAGAAAATATGTATGATTTTCACCCCTGAAAATTGTTAAAGAAAAAGGGGCTACGAAACTCACCTGAAAACGTTTGAGTAATACAAGTCAAAGTATAAGGTCTCACACAGTCAAGTCTCGCACACAACAGTGAATCAAGTCCAACAGAAACACAATTCAAACGATAAGTACTCGCACACGAACTAATAATCAATCCTAAACTAGTGTCCTTAGAAATGCCATTGAACTCGCGTTTAACGTTTGTTTTGTACATTAAAGGTTTACCGAAAAGTCTTTTAAGTCTCATAATGTGTCGCTTTTAAACCTTAAGTCATTTAATTAAGTCCGTTAAGTCACGTTTTACTTTCAAATCATTTTGTCCAACGTTAAGTCGTTTAGTCTTTCGAGAGCAGTTTAAACCGATAAGGAACGAACAACGGACAACTGAAAACACGCGAAAAGTCAAATTTCAGTACAAAGATGTGTTGACCAAGTCAAAGACGCGTTGACCAAGTCAACTGCGCCCTTGACCACGTGCATTTGGGTCAACCACGCGCAGACTTACAGCCAAATACTTGCTATGCGATTTTGATAAATGCGTTCTTATTTTGACACTAAAACAACTTGGTTTTTGATTAAACTTGAAGTATATCGATAGTACAACACGTAGGGAACATCAAGGAACGATTTAGACTTGAAAATGAAACGATTTAGGGCCTTGAACATCGATCATGCACTTGGCATGCTAGCTGCGCGCACATTTGGAAAACGTGGGGCGTTTTTGGTTTATAACTTCACAAATCGACTCGTTTTTAGGTTAGAAATCGACCCAAGTGATAGATAAACATGCTCCCTAGAGTTTTGATGCGAAAAACGACCCGAAATGTTTGATTTTGAGGCTTGAAATCACTGCCCAAGATAACATACGGGTTTTGAGTTTTTATGACAAGTTTTTGAGAAATTCATGGCATTTCTAAGAGAAATCGAGTAATTGATAACATAAAACACTTACACAACGATTCACAATCGAGATTAGATCAAAGATTGAAAAGAAATTTGTAGAGAGAGAAAGCTAGAGAGAGAGAGGGGAGTCTTTGAATTGAAATGGAAAAGGAATGGATGGAAGGTTTTGTTCTATCAAAACACTCTCGCGAGTAAAGCCGGTTTCTCTCGGAAAACGATTCATTTAATAAAGTCTTTTGACTCGAGACTCATTAAAACATTTAGTCGACATTAAAAATTATAACTTTCATAAAATAAATACACTTTATTTTAAAATAGTTTGCATTTTAACTTGGCATTTCCGTAGACGACTGGCATTCTCTTACGAACTCAAACTTTCACGATCACAATACCACGCTTTCTAACCAAAACTTAATCACATACGAACTCGCACTTAACTTCCGTCTAAACCACCCTCTTGAATACACAATCTCAACTACTTATACGAACAAGATAAGTCATTTAACGTTCGAAATCACTATTCAATATTATATAAAGTCAATTGTCTCAAATTAGTACATCGACGGCGAACTAGAACACGACCGGACGGGACTCAGGTGACGGTTGTCACACAAATGTAGTAGCCTAATTGGGTATCTTTATAATCAATTTCTGTAACACCCCAAATTCGTAGTATTATTATATTACTAAAAGTAATATATATTAAATAAATGCGAAGTTATTTATAAAGCAGTATAAATCAAATGTCGGGCCTAGTATTTTTAGAGAAGTATGATTAAATGACTGAGACCCGAGAAGTTAAATCGCAATCATAAAATAAAAGGACTAAATTGTAATGACAAAAAAAAGGAGGGACTTAATGTATAAATTGAAATTAATTCAAACTATAAACTAATATATATATACTAGAAAATATACCCGCGCAATGCGCAGGACTGGATGAATATTAAAAAATTTAAATTGTAGTGTACATGAAATTCGTAAACTTCATTTAATGTATTCATCAAAAAGTGATGGTGGCTGTCAACCTGCTTCTCCAACCGTCGGTTCTGAATACGTAACACATAGAAAAATAAAAATATGTTTTTTATAATTGCTTGCAATTGATTATGTAAATTAATGAATAAATCATATATAAGTAATTAACATATAAAATATATATTATTAAAACATTAAATAATAAATATTAAATGATATAATAAATAAGGAAATACTTAAAAATCATAAATATTAAGACACTTCCATATTTAAAATGCCATTTGCTTTGTAATGTAGTATAGATTACATGAAACTTTTTTTTTTTTATTAAATAAAAAAGGTTAAAATGAGACACACATGTCCATTATTTTGGTAAAAAGATTGAAAATTAACACACTATATTTATAGTAGATCCATTTCCATTATTCAACACACACAATTCTAATTGAAACAGAAGTTGTTGCTGATTCAATAAGAATTTAGCAAACTTCAGGATGGGAAATGGCATAAGCCTCAAACGCCTTTAACATAACAAGAACGGTTAAGTAATATGGTAAAAATAACCCGAATTTATCAGGACCGGTCTTCCTAATGCCGGGTTTAATTAATATAGGGTGATCCATTTCATTCATTCATTCATTCATTCTCACTCTGAATAATAAAGTTAAGTATGAATGAAATAACATGGCTACATAGTCTAGTTGTTCGAGTAACCGAACTCCACTCTCTTTAAACGTTTTAATTATCTTCAATCGCTATTAGATTCACTAACACTTTTTTTTTAATCTATGTGGGATAAACGTTAAACTTATTACATAGATGAAACTCGATTTTATATATAATGCGACTTAGGCTCACGAGCTTGGGTTGCTTAGCTGTACATATATTCGGGCTCCATCTCAATACAAATTTTATATTTTGATACTATCATACTCTTTAGTCATTAAGTAGTTATACAACGAGGACCAAACATTGAACTGGTGGTTGATTTCAGGTCAAACAGGTCATATGGGTTGGCAGGTTGGTGGGTTGATTTCAGGTCAAATATGTTGTGGGTTGGCAGATTAGCGGGTCAAATAGGTTGGTGGGTTGACCTGTTAAAGTTTTTATATAAACTTAAAATATTTTCGGGTTGGCGGGTCGACCTGTTAACCCAAAAGGTCAACCCGAACCCATCCCGGAAAAAATCAGGTTATTGGGTTGGCGGGTTGGCTAGTTGACGGGTCGAGATTTCACAACCCTAACGCGGTTTTTTTCCAGGTCGGTTTCAGGTCGGGTTTCGTATTGGGTCGAGTATTGACAGCCCTAGTCGTGATTCACGATCGAGAACTGTTGCGCCAGAATTGTGACAAGATCGCAATTGCATTCCAGCACGCGTCACAAGCGGTAGAGGGAGATCCAAAAGTCTTCCGTCCTAATAAAAGAGGATCCCTCTAACTTAAATTCTAAACAAAGTTGCCAAGTGGCAAGCTCAGCCCTTTCCTCACAAAACTTCCGTAAAAAAACTTTCTTTTTTCCATCTAATCTAAAAATAAATAACATAATTGAAAAAAAATATGAACAAACTTCCAAAACCTATCGATACCCCATAGTTCTCATCAAAATTGATATAATCGGATATTCCAAATTCTTATGAAACACAAAATCTACCATTTCAAAGGTGTGATCCACCTCACAAGATTACTGAAGCCAGGTAAGAATTTTTCTAAGCGTTATTTTATTCCAAATATAGGGTTCTTATTTCAGGGTTTTTTATTCCAATTTTAGGGTTCTTATTTTCTTTCAATTTTCTATTTATATTCTATCACTTTGATATTAGCTTTTTCATCAACTAACATTAATAAATTCATTACAATCAATAGTTATTGACTTTCACATCTATTTAAATGAATATAATATTTTTAATTTTCTTTGTGATTAATTTTCTTACTTAGCTCTTACACCATCTCATAATTCTATGAATCTTTTGATCAAATCCAAACTTACATGTTTCGTTTGCTATACCACACACACACATATATATATATCTTAATTTTTATATATTTTTATGCCCACCAACTATTTGATAAAACTAGACGGGAACCCGCGCAAAGCGGCGGCGGTGATATCGGTGGTGTGGTGGTGGCAGCGGTGGAGGATGATGGCGATAGGTGACGGCGGTGACCGGTGGCAGAGGTGGCGACGGGTGGCGGCGGTGCGGTGGAAGTAGCGGTGTGGTTATTAATGTAAGAGCTATTGATGTAAAAGGGGTAGTGTAGTTATTTTTAAGGGTTGAGGGATGTATGTTGTAAATAATTTTATTAAGGGTATTATAGGTAAATTAGGTGGAGATATTTAAATTAGTGAATAAAGTATAGGGGTATATTGGACTTTTTTAAGACAGAAAGTTTAAAATGGGCAGGGGTAATTTGTTTTATAAGGGATTAAAGATATATTAATATATATATGGTAGGCTTAACTTGAGCACCAAAACAAGTGTGAGACTGTGATAACCACTATTTCTTTTCCCTCTCTCCCTTTTATGGTATGTTTTTTTTTATGTTTTTGTTTTTATTTTTTTATTTTTAGTAAAAACCTATTCAAAAAAAAAAATTCAAAAAATAAATAAATTCAATGGATTATATGTTGAAAACAGATGGATACAGTACCGGCGTAACCCTTAGCCAACGTTCAGGGGGGCTTCGATCTTATTGGGCGTATCCCCCAATACATTTATATAAGGGTGGGATGCTGAACGAATTTGGGAATGGTTTGGATTTGATGGGCGGCGATCCAAGAAATGGTGGTGGTTGCATACGGTACGGGCGTAACCCTTAGCCGCACGGGATCCGCCCTCGGAGACGGTGGTGATCGGAGTTTGTGAGTCTCGAAGTGAGAGAGAGAGGATGAAAGTTGGAAGAAGAAATAAAAGTGAAATTATAAATAAATGAGTGTTTTTAAAAAATAATAATAATTTTTTAGTAGTTCTCACCCTTGTTTTTTATTCCCATTTTATCACTATATGTCAAAAGTGAATATAAGGTTGTCTCATATCTAAGCTTATGTATGGAACCCCTCACATACCAATTGTTTAATATTTGTTGTATAATAAATAAATAACATGGGCCCCATGAATTTTATAGATTAAAAAACAAAAATGTGAGGTCCATACCTAAACTTAGATATGGAACAGCCTTATATTCACCTCCCCCATTATATATATACCCCTATATATATATAGGGGTATATATATAGGGGCTGGTTATTGTAAAACAAATATTAAAGTAAAACAAATAAGATAAAATCTTGACCATTAGATCATAATAAACCTGATGCACGAAGATTCATAGAACACAAGTATATATAATCATAATGATGCACAGAGATTTTCATGATGCACATTAATTTTCAGTTAAGAGAATATGATTGTTTTATTTGTTTTACATTAATACTTGTTTTATTTTAACCAGAACCTATATATATATATATATTACATTCACATTCACATTAAATAAAATTTGAAACATTCTAAAGTTTCTTCTTGACCACTCTTATAAAATTCTATACACTTAGGCGCTGTTTGGTTGGTCAGAATCCTTTGGAATTCTTAGGATTTGGAATCTAAATTCCATTCCTTCCCTTGTTTGGTTGGAAAATATATGGAATTGGAATCTAAAAAATTCCATCAAATTCCTTAAAACATGGAATTTACAATTCCTTCACTAACATGATGGAATCTTCAAACATTCTAAGGAATTCATTCATGTTTACCAAAATACCCTCTTCCAACAATATACCAAAACAAATAAAGTCCTCAGGGAATATGAAGGAAATGAAGGCTGCCGTTTAACAACCATCTGTCATCACCATCCACCACCATCGATGTTATGTTGCTGTCGGATGCCGGATTTAATAGCCATCATCATCCACCCCTATCGATGTTATGCTGCTGCCGGATGCCAGATTTAATAGCCATCATCATCCACCACCATCTTGACGGAGAAAGATGTGGCCGCCAGAGAAAGATGAATAAGGGGTGAAAGATGAATAAGGATGAATGGGATAAAGGTGAAAGATGAATATGGGTAAAAGATTATTTGTGTGAAAGATGGATAAGGTTGCTGGCGATGTGATCGAAATGGAGGTTTAGGTTCCTATTAGATGAGCTGTGTGGTGTGTATATGGTAGATCACTAGATCTATGTATATTATCAAAATGTATAAGAATATGTTATTATAATGAAAAAGGAAATATACTATATTATAAAGATATAAGAAAGGTTAATTTTGTCATTTGACATAGTTTATATTCGAATTCTATCAAGTGAATTTCATTGAATTCTACCAACCAAACACAAGACATATATTAAAACTTTCAAATTCCAATTCCTTCAAAAACATTCTGCGAACCAAACTGCCATAACTTTTGTGTTTCAAATTTCAGTCACTCACTTTTTTCAAATTTATTAGTTATGGCATAACAAACATGTAAAAATTCCTAAGTTTCATAAAGTTTATAATAACTTTACTATTTTATTTTTCTTTTATATCCTTTCTAAAAGTAAGTTTTTGAGAGAATCAATTATGTAAAATTTATGCACATATCCAAGTGTTGCATGGAATAAGGAGCACTGATTGCCAATAATTTACGTCACATCAGAAAAATCTCCCCATCCCCACCTACCTACACACACACACACACACACACACTAACACCACTAATCTCTTAAACCATCTTTAAAGGTCGGTGAAATGAAGAGGTGAAAGAAAAATAAGTGTTTGGTGAAGGGTTAAGGTGGGGAGGTGAAGTCATTAGGCGAAAAGGGTCGGTTATTACATTTACCGAAGGTGAAGGGAATAAAGGTAGGGTCCATTTTTTTTATATTAGATAATTTGTTTTCTTTTATTTTGTTTTAATTTGTTATATTGGAGGGTATTGTAGGTATTGTGGAGTATTAAACTTGAATATGACGGGTTAAATGAAAAGGATAAGATGGTGTGAGAAAGTGATGCTGACGTTGCAAGAAAAAAGTGTAGGTGAAGGGTGTCTAGGGTTAAAGATGGTCTTAGGCCGGTGCCAATAGGCACGTTCTCGGCCGAAATTCTGGCGTTCTGGATGGTCTTATTGTCACCATGTCGTTCTCACTGCCGTTCTGAATTGCCGGCTTCATGGAGACGGGATAATGGCGAGACATATGGGGGCCACTTGCTTACTTTCCAATTCAAATTTTAAAAAAGTGGTCGTTGTTTTTTTTTTTTAAATGCACATAAATTCCCTGTATACACATATACCATTTATCATTCAAACCACAAACCAAATCACTTCTTTTCTTTTCTACATTCTAGACCACCAAACACATAAATCACCACCATGTCTTCAAATCGAAACAATCCACCTTTGGAGCCTGACTTTGCAAGTTTACTCGAAATAATGTCACATAACAATCCAAACAATACTTCTCCATCACAACCCCTCCCTTTCACCGGGGTGAATCCATATTCAGTGCCAATTTACAACCAAATGGGTTTTGCATCGACGCCGTTCACCAATCAACAACAATGGGCCGCATATCAACAACAACAACAAATGTTACTACAAATTCAACAACAAAACCAAAACCCACCAATCACCATCAATGATGATGTCGTTTATCGACCCGAGATGACTAGTGTTGTGTCGGCCGAATCCTCTTCGAAAAAAGAGTTGAGTAACGCGAAGGGAAAAAGAAGAAAGCGGCGGCGAAGGAAAAAAAGAAAAAGAAAACTTGTCCCAAAAAGTTTTGGACCAATAACAAAACGTTAGTGTTGGCGAGAAGTTGGGTCTTGGCATCTGAGCACCCGGTTATTGGAAGGAATCAAACCGACACGCAATTTTGGGACGAAGTTGTTCATTTGTTCAACCTTAAAACGGTTGACGTGCGAACGTAATAGAAGTCAAATACAAGGAAAATGGACAAAGATACACGTTGCGGTTAAAGCATTCGGGTGGCATGTCAAGAAGTATTCAGAGCACAGGCGAAAGCGGTTCCGATGATAAACATGTTTTCGACGCCCCCCACTACTCAAAAGTAGTGGGAACAAACTTCTTATACGAGCCATGTTATCACTTGCTCAAAGAATATCAAAAGTTTCAGGATGACCACGGTATTCAAGGAAAAAGGTCGACTACCGTGATAGATTTGAACGAAGATGACCCGACCCCAGCACCGACTATGACCCCAGGTATGGAGCAATTATTCGAAGACGACCCAATTAGGAGGGGGACGAGTCGCAATGTTAGCCGAAAGACTGCAAGTTCGATTGATGCAACTTCGAGCCGGGCTAGAGTGAGGACATCCAACTGAAACTCGAGAGAATGTTGAAGATGCGAGAAGAGGCGATGGCAAAGTTTGACGAAGACCGTAGGAAACTTGAAGAAAATTGAGAGCACAAAAAAGTTATGGACGCGTTCGCTTTTCTTCAACAACTTGTTCCATCAAATGTGTCGTAATATGAATTGAAAGTCCTTCTCGTGTATCGTAAAAAATTAATGACCAAATATGGGCATTTGGCCGATGTAGGTGGAGACAACGACGACAAGAACTAGTTCTCTTTTTGGATTAATATTGTCCTTTTGTATTTCAAATTAGGATTCGTAATATTTTTTTTAAGGATTTACAATGTTTTTATTTTTAGGATTTGTAATTTTTTTATTTTTAAAATTTGTAATGTTTTATTTTAATTAGTAATGTTATTTTATTTAATTTTGTGTTTTAAATAAATGAAAATGATGTGACAGTGAGAAATTGAGAATTTGGTGAAAATGGTGATATTATTGTTAGAGTGAAATTCTGGTGAAACTTTGGAAGTTGAATATGATGTGACGCCAATGTGACAGTTTAGAATATGAGAATGGGAGTTTGTTATTGGCATGGACCTTACAACATCCCAATGTCACCATTAACATGAGACCCACCATTTATTTAATTTTACACTTTAAATAATAAAATACTACAATTAAAAATAAAAAGCACACAAACAACTCGTGGTAGCAACCACAAAAGACTAAAATATGAGTGGACCACGAGTCACACCTAGTGGTGTTGACTCGTGCTCATGGTAAATATGAGTCTACCTCGAACCACTCGTGGTGGCGCTGCTACCGCTCTTATGTGATTGTTACAAAGATTCTAAATAAATCACCTAGAATTACAATTTTTATGTTAAGCTAAAATAAAAGTTCTATAGATGTAGAAAGTCAGAGTGTACGTAAAGTAAATGCTATTCATGAAAGGGGACCTCAAAAGTAGTTGACATTTTATGGCCAATATATATGATAATATATATGAAGGTATTGAATGATCATTCAATAACTGCAAACGAGTTTTTGGACTTTGCAGAGATTAGGCATTCGAGTACGCTCATATACTAAAAACTACCAGGCACTATCTCACACCTTTCTAGTCATACAAACAAGTTTTTGAACTTCGCAGAGATTGGTTAAATGCTTCAGATTTTAATATGAACACTGGTGCATTAAAGTAGCTGATACATGCGAAAGTAAATAGTTATTTTTGTATCTATTGATAATTAAAGTCTGCATAAATAGTTTGATTGATACGACAAAACAGTTGGATGTAAATGATGGTGGTGGTTCTCGACATGATCCAGAAAGCTCTAAGAGATAGAGAGTACTTGTAATGTGGTGTAATCCTTTTATATCAATTGTTTTTATTTTATTTATGTTATGTTATTTTGTAATGAGAAATGATATTGGTATCATCTCTTTTAATTAATTTATCAAAACCATGCATCAAGTGTTGTATAATATGCTAGCTATATAATAACTTAATGAAAATGGTTGGTAGTATGGTATAATATCACTTTCTTTTGTAATCCCTTTAGCTCTAAGTTCATATTTTGACTTCTCATAAATATTTGGGGATTTTATTAGCTATACAAGCGCTTGGTCTTAATAAATGTAAGTGGTCACCGGTTGGGCCATATTTACAATCCAAGGCTCCAAGCATTAAAATGTGTATCTTGTGACAAATTTGTGAATATTATATATATATATATATCTATATACTCCTTAATAAAGGAGCAATCCTTCCCCTTTTTCTCAAAAAAACCTACTGAACTTCCCAAACTACCCCTATTATTTATTAACTAATTTAAATATCTCCACCTAATATTCCTATAATACCCTTAATGAAATTATTTACATATACATCCCTCAACCCTTAAAATAACTATTATTTAAAACATACATCTCTTAACCTTTAAAATAACTACACTATCCCATTTTATTTCAATTATTTTTACATTAATAACCACACCGCTACCGCTACCACCGCCACCACCGCCGCCGCCGCCACCCATCGCCGCCATTACCACACCGTCGCCGCTGCCACCATCGCCGCCGCATCGCGCGGGCTTCCGTCTAGTAATTAATAATGCATGGTTCTCATAGTTCTTGACATTTTTATGGTTCTCGATTTAACCTTTTACTATATATATATATATATATATATAAATTGAATGGTATAAATGATATATTATTAATATTATTAATAACAATGGACCATTTAGCAAAATGTTAGTGGTCAAAAATACAAACTCTAAATACACAATTAATTACACAATCTAGATCCTATCCTCATCTTCTGTAATCTTGTGATTCATCTAATTAAGATACAATTCCTTTGCATATTATTAAGTTTTATGAGAAGATAAACTTTTAAAGAATTTTGCTAATCTCAACCTTAAGGATTGTCAACAACATGCATAAAAAAGATGATATCCTACGTATAAAAAGGCCACTTTTAAATTTAATGACAAAAAAAATACAATTTTTTATACACGCTAAAAACAACACGTATGACCGTCATCAACAAAGCTCACGACAGATTCGTTTACAATATACTGTTTCGTGACCCCCAGGTCTTAGTCAAGATTCCTTTTGATCTATACATAAATTAATAGATCATAAATAGATCGATGTAATAAAATAAGCAATGACCAATAACTTAATTGGACCCTTCAAAAGAAGCTCTAGGCGCACAAGTTCTCATCAACACAACGTACGCATGGAAAAGCTCCTTACTAGCTGGTCTTGTACGGCTAAATCCTTGCCTGAAAACTATGTTTTTCCAGTCTATATAAGACCCGGAGATACAAGTGTGCCCTTTTGCAACACTCTCCCCGTGATTGACCTTGAAGTCGCGCTTGCTCATGGTCGAGATGTTGCAGTTCAACAAATTCTTAACGCTTGTCAAGACTACGGACTCTTTCAGGTATACCATATATCTATCTTTATGATTATTCGAATTGTGTTGCATAGCGATCTATCCAGTACTAATGTTCATTTTGTGTCATGTATTTTATTTTGTACACTTGAGTCGTTGTACTATTACATTGTAAACACATGTAATTTGTTTATATAGTATAATAGCATAGTTCTTAATACATCTCACTGACCTAATATGAAGGTCATAAAGAGTACAATGATCCAAATGTATTAATTTAACAAGTTACTATTTCAACATACAGAGTATAGTGACCCAAATAAAAAGGTAAATAACACAAAATAGTTTTATTTTTAATTTTTAAAGTAGGTTATTTATTCTTATATGCATGACTTTAAAGTGAGGAGTTGTTTGTGTAAACTTTTGAAAATAGGTGATCAACCATGGAGTTGATAATGATCTTTTGAGTGACACAATGAGTGTCGTGAAGGAATTCTTTGACATGTCGAATGAAGACAAGGCAAGTGTGTATTCGGAAGATCCGAGTAAAAAGTGCAGGCTCTACACAAGCACTTACGACTATGACAATGAAAAGGTTCATCTATGGCGAGATAATCTACGACACCATTGTTATCCTATCCAAGACTTCATTCACTTGTGGCCACAAAAGCCCGCTAGATATCGGTAAGATTTTCTTTTGCTAGTATACCATTTTCATAAAGAGACTAATATAGCTTTGTTACAATTTTCCTTTGTTTGTTGAAGAGACATTGTTGGGAAATATTCACTTCGAGTGGGTAACTTGTCATCAAGAATATTGGAGTTGATTTCCGAAGGACTGGGAATTGGGCCTGGGTACTTTGGAGAGGGGTTTACGGGGGCCCAACTGTTTTCGGTCAATCACTACCCACCCTGTCCCAACCCAAGTTTAGCATTGGGCTTACCCAAACATTGTGATGCTAGTCTCATGACTCATCACTTTTCTTCTTCAAGATGAAATATATGGACTTCAAGTGTATAGAAATAGTGAATGGCTTGGTGTTCAGCCCATTCCTGATGCACTTGTTGTCATCCTTGGTCATCAGGCTCAGGTATATATATGCAGTTTACCCTGTGGAATAAAAGTTTTATGCTTATATACTTGATATAATAAGAAATAAGAAATTATTGGTTACATATTGACATATGTATGACCATATCAGTTATATCACCTTAGACCCTTAGTCCATGTAAATGGTTATGAGGCAAGCTAGTACCTAGGGAATAACATGTTTAAATCACAGTTTCATTATGCCAATGTGGGGTTAACCCACTTGGTATAGCCGTATAGGCTTTTGCCTTTTAGGGTGAAGTCTAGGGTTCAATCCTTAACATGGGCAGATTAGGATTATATGGGGTAGTTAAGGAGTAGAGTAGGATTATATGGGGTAATTTAGGAGTAGAGTAAAAAAAAAAATAATCATAGTTTCAATAATGAAACTGGATACGTGGTCCTCACAGTAGGCTTGACCATGGAAACTGTGATTGATCAATTCGACAAATAAGAAATTATTGTCTATATGATCAATTCGACAAATTATTTGATGTATAGTTTCAGAATTTGAAGAAGAAATGTTACACTTATTTTCTCTTAACAAATTTTATTGGCTACAATGTAGATTGTTAGTAGCGGAAAGTTAATTAGTCCGGAACATAGAGCCATAACAAACTCAACGACTCATCGAACATCAATTGTCTACTCTATCAATCCAAAACCCGACAGTATCATAGAACCTGCCAAAGCTCTTATCAACGAAACGAATCGTCCGCTTTATCGGGCCTTCCAGTTTAACGAATTTCTCAAAACTTATGAAGAGAAGAAAGACTACAACGAAGGAGCTTTAGAGGATTTTAAGATCAATGTGTGAAGCAAGAATAATGTAGCTTATTGGTATTCTTCTTTTGCTGTTGTAATAGTAGCATTTTTGCCATTTTCATGTCAAAATATTTTGATTCACTATGGTTGGTATTGAAATATTTATTGTTAGGGTCAAACTTTCCATTAAAATTGTATATCTCTGTACCATTATATAAAAAGCTTATTGTAAAAACGAAATGCTTGGTAAAATGATTTTCTTTTAAATGGATAATTGTTTCAACTTGATACATTTAGTGTGTGTTTTGTAGGAAGGAATTAAAAAATTTGAATGGGATGAGTAACGGAATGAAATGAACAACGTAATAGAATGAGATGTTTTGTTCCATTAGTATGTTTGTTTTGTTTTTATTTATGTACTCCTTTATATATATATTATAAAATATATGAATAGTGTCTTAAATTATAAATTTTTAAGTACAATAAAATTATTACCCCTTTACCTTACCATTTCTATATTTACATTATTTCTATATTTATTCTGCATAATCAAATAAAAAACACAATTTATACTATGTGTTAGATAATCTAAAACCGACCGCCCTTACTTCTTACCGAGTGTCTTAACTGAAGTTTACCAAAAAAAATCAAATGAAAAGCAAGTCACCGTCACACATTGTGCAAGTACGATTTTAGCTGGCATTAAAGCATCTCCAATGCCCCTCGTTGGCACCACGTAAAGAAAAGTGAGCAAGCACTCAAAGTATTTGGTTTGTCAGTAATGTATGAATGTGGTATATATATCAAAAGTAGTAATATTTATATCAACTTTTTTTTTTAATATAAATACAAATAAAGAATAAATGAAAAGTAACTAAAATGGTATGATGATGTGGAGTAGTAAAAAGTTGAAAGCTTATTATTTTTTTTCCCGAACATTCAGTCGAGATACAATATTTGAGAAACCTCATCGTATAATGGTGAAACCCTACACGTACTTTAGACAACGAGTTGTTAACCATGAGCCGTTATAGGTATTCGGAAGGAAAAACTCCAACCCTTGCCATCCCGGAGGATAGAACTCAAGAGCGGAGTAAAACCGAGTGGTAACTCTGGCTAGTTAGATGTGGTAGTGAATGACACTACTTTGAACATTTAAAGATATAATGCATTGGAGATAGTTTAAGTAATGAATGGTAGTAAATGTACAAAATGACTTAGTTGACTGTAGAATATTATTACATTATTTTACATATTAAATTAAATAAATGACAACATAGAATATATGTTTACTATAAAAATCTAATGAAGGGAAAAAAGTACATGATTCTTTTAATACGCTTGGGGATGTTGCCTTGTTAAAAACATATATTGTCAGGAAAACCCAGTGGGACAAAACCTTACTCAAGGGAAAAAGAGTGCAACGTGTATCTTTTCACCCTCATGATCACATCTCAATGTCTGACATATTAAGTGTCTTAATAAAATAAATCTCTTTGGTTCTCGCACGTACGAAATCCTCAAATATTATTCTCTTCACATACCATGTTTGAGGATTAATCATACATCATGCATCTCATTTTGAGTACATCTCCGTACTTCACAAGTTACACATTGTCAACAAACTCAAAGTAAATGATGTATTATCCTATGTTTGAACTACAAGAACTATCAATGCTTTGATGACACTTTTAAACCAAGATTGTGATCATTATCTTGGAAGTCAAAGGGGACCTCATAAGCATGAGTGTCATTTATCCAAATATAATAACTTCTACGGCACTTTTCAATAAATATACTCTAAGGCAATTATAACACATTTGCCAAATTTGATCAAATAATATTCTCGATAACTTTTCACATATATAAATCATGAGACATGCTTCAAGCATTTTATATCCCTCGTGGAATCTCAACATCGAATGAGCTCTATTCTTTTTCTTTAAATGCAAATCAAGTATTTTATCTTGCCTGGCTTTCAATAGATCAATAGTTGCTTCCACCATATGTCTACAATCAATGCAAGGTCTGTTTAATAATCTATGTGTCATATTTTAATTTTCTCATTCAGTATTTGAATACAGACCAGTTTACATCATATAATATCGGCACTTTCAAGTGCATGGACTTCATGTCCCAAACTACTAGCGTCTTTCCAACTTTGGCCAATCATCCATATCTTATCAATTTATGTGCATGCATGCTTTCAAAATCCTCACCATTATTCATAATACTTAGCGTTATATCATATACAATCATTCTCGACGTCGCTTTTATTTTTTTTCGATTCCATAATTCTCTAGACATGTTACAACTCATTGAGATCTCATTATATACAATCATTCTCGTCGTCGCTTTTATTTCTTTTCTATTCCACAATTCTCTAGACATGTCACAACTCATTGAGATCTCATTATTTCCAAGTAGCCGGGGTTTCTCTTAAACCTTCATGTCTAGTTTCTCATCAATAATCTTTAGTGGGGTCATTCATGCCTCGAATCTGACCATCTTAATTTCTTGCTCCTTTTTCTTTCGAGGATTTTTATTTGGAATCGACTTTTTTTTACCATAGTTCAAATATGCGTAGACTCATTATCAATCAAAGCACAAGCAGCTGATATATGTGATTTAATCACACTATTTTTGGTCAGTTAACATGGTTGGCAATTATTAAATGTTGTGAATGAATTATCCCACAAACTTTAAGTAGATATTAATTGGTGTGAGAATCTTTGATAATTCATTCTTACTCATTTCAACTGCTTTCCATCTTCCCTAACGTTGGGAATATCTCCCCCTAATGTTGGGAAAACTAAATCATATCAATGAGAATTGTAAGCCATAAACAAATCTCCCAATGATGGCTTTATTAACTACATACACCTCTTTCATGTTTCAACTCACACCCAAAATAGTGATACTACTGCCGGTTAAGAAAGCAAGTTCAAACTGAATCAAAGTATATATGAGCTTGCTTACGCATTTCCAAGGCACTCCATACATCGATATTTTTCCCAATATTATATCCAACATTCTTTGATGTCTCATCTTTGTGCATTGTGGTGGAGCAACATTAACATATACCGCACAACCAAAAACTATTATATGAGACATACTTGGTATTTGACCATAAACCAATTTCAATGGAGAGGAAATACAATAAAATATCGGCATGATGCAAATTCATATTATAGAATGTTAAATAACAAGGCCCCAACTATAAGTCATTCGTTTTGCTCTCAAATGATCATTGGTCTTACAACCAATTGAAAATACTTAATAAGCATTTCAATAAAAGCAAAAAATCCAATGATCATTATAAAATTAATCATAATTGCCAATACAATATGGAACATGCTCGCATCTTACAAGATGATCAATTAATTACGCAAACTTCATGCTGCGACTTTGATGACCCATTTAGACGATGCATCGATTTAAAACACTAAATGGTCTATATGGACGATGTATAGACCTACTTACATCTTGCGTTCCATAAAACAAAAGGATTCAATCCCTATTTTAGTTGGCAATATACTTTCTTAAAGAGCAAAAAACCACAATTAAAATTATCACCTTGAAAAATCTCTTGGTTCGCATCATCATTGACACGAGATGCTCCAACCGGTCATGCCAATCAATTAAATAATCAAGGTTTATAAACTTTCGTTTAAACTCACATATGCTTCGTACAAGCCACATGTATTATTACATCTCAAAACATTTCATGGTAAATTTATATTAGCTACTCTAAAGCCTTTAAATAATTTAATATACTGAAATATAGTATTATATTGGCCTACAGCCATATAAAGTAATCATACAATTCAAGTTGCATATATATATTATTGATCAATTATCAAAATATGCATAAATAAATAAACCACATCTATTCCATGCTCATATATTGATTATTATATTATCACATTCTCTTTAAAGAATTGAACATAATTGTAGGTGGTTTTAAGTATAAAAAAAGCTTTTGTTATTTTTTAAAAAATTAATTACGTCACATTTATCATATACATATATTTATAAAATTTTAATATGTGGTTTTTTATTTTTATCATTTTAATTAAATGATATATAGAATTGAGTAATACAAATTGTTTATTTGTGTGCAGTGGTTGTGAATGCGAGCTTAATGAAAAAAGAATAGCAAAAAATATAATATTTGTTTTTGGTAACTTAATGGAAAAATTGTAATTAGCTTTTTATTTGGTTTATTATTTAAAACAAAATTTAATTTTAATAATTAGAAGCTCTAATTAGTCAATCAGATTTTAGATCAGCTATTTTTTTTTTTATTAATATAAAGATGGATAACACACACAAAAACATGTAAATTTGTTAAATTAAAGTATATTATTATACTTATAAATATCTATGTACACATATATGCAAGTTCTATCTATATATTTTTATTATTACTATTACTATTATTATTGTTGCCATCCAAGAAACAAGAGAGACTAGCTAGATTTTTATTGGATTTTTTTTTCCCCAAATGCATAATTTTTTTTGTAGCATTCTCTCAAGTCACAAGTACATCTAAAAGTTGCAACCTTCATCCTCATCGATCATACTGCTTACAATTTTAACCCCTACAAAATTCAGCTTCAAGCCTTCTTTGTCTATTTATTCTAGCAATAAAATCATCTACTAACTTATTCAATTCTTCGGGTGGGTAACTCACATCCCCATCTCCCTCTCCACCCTCGCTTTTTTCTTCCTCAGCTATCGTTTCATCGCCTTTCGAACAACTCACATCCTCTTCTTTGCGACCGGATGATATTGATTCAGCCATTTGATCAACATCATCGTCATACAATTCGAAAAACTCCTCGTGATCGTTCTCTTCCCAAGTTTTGGAGTCAAGGATCATGACTTGCATATCTTGTTTTGGAGTGTCCTTAATGATTTTGTTACATTTTTGTTCTTTTAATAGGGAGGTACCAGCTTGAAGTTGATCTAGGCTCTTGCATTCATACTTATCATGACTAGTACCATCGTAACACTTATTCTTCGACTTAGAGACGAAAAACTTAGATTCACCTAACAGGAAAATGATGATGAGGTTTCCCACAATGAACAAAGCCTTGCTAGTGAATAAAAAAGAAGTTATCTTAGGAAGAGAGAAGAAGAAGAAAACGTTAAAGGTGGCACAAAATGGTGGATACCAAAAAGGACTAGAACAAAATGAGGTACATGCTAATGTTGTTAATGAATACAAGATGAAATCGTTTAACATTTGTTGCCCCTTATTATGCTTCTTCACTGCTCGAGTCTTGGAAGTATGCATCCTGATCAAAGGATTCATTTATTAATTCTTAATTTAAGTGGATTTTTTTAAGACCAAAACAAACAAATCCTTTCAAATGAAAAAGATTTGAAAGAGGTGGGTTTTGGATGGTTTTGTAGTTCGATCATATGGCTGAACATAGAGCAATGAAGGTGCTAGAATTTATAAGGAAGAAAAAGAGGCTGGTTTTAACTAGTGGGGTTTCCAGCACATGTGGCTTTTTTTCCATATTTCTTCAAGTAATTGTGTTACTACTTTTAGTAAAGTGAATGGGAGTGATTGATTATTTAGTGGTGAATTATTGAAGTGCTTTTTTGCTTTTACTAAAGTCTTTTTAAGTTGCATAGGATTTCCTACCTCTCTTATTGGACGTAGTTCATTACGCCACTTTTGAACAAAATTAAACCAAATTTTAGTTCTTAAATTATAGCCACGTACGTATTTGTTCTACAAGAAGTCTCAAATTTGAATTATACTATGTAACATCTTGTGTCGACTGGAAAAAGAATTAAGAAACCATCATGGAAATACTCCTATCAAGTTGCATACATATAAGTCAAAAGACTCGTCATTTTCAAATAACCAAAACAAAGAAAACCCTGTATGTAGTGGCGGATCTAGAAATAAAAATCACGTGTGTCCAATCAGTGGCGAAGCTTCATCACAATCAGTGGGGGGTCGGGATCTAAATTTTTTTTTTCCTAATGCTATTTTTTTCCTAACGCTATTAAAATGGGGGGTCGAAA
>JAOEHQ010049808.1:0-31430 GCA_025447715.1 Asclepias incarnata
AATTTGGAAAATGAAAAATGAAAAGTGGAAAACAATAAAAAAAAAATGTTTTCTAATTTCTTATAGAAAAGTAGAAAACAATGTTTTCTGTTTTCTTGGAAAAAAAATTTAGAAAACTATGATTTGATCGCGTTCTATGTTTTCCATGTTTTCTTAGAAAACAAAAATGGAAAACAAGGGGTGTTTTCCCCAACTAAACGCCCCCTTATGTTGTTCCAGAATTCCAGAATGTTTCGGAAGATACTTTTATAACCAACCGGAGTAGTCCGGGCTACATATCTATTCACAGTTTCGTGTATCTGTTGGATAGTCTTCTTTTCTTGGCATCTATCACTTCAGGAATTATGTTCACTACAAGGTCTTCTCTTGTTGGATAGCTTATACGAGTTCACTCTCTGCTACTGCAACTACAAGTTTTGTAGTGTCAAAAAAAGGGTAACTGGCCGGGAACCCTTTAGTTCCGTGTACCCCATTGATACCATGACCCTCATCCTGCAAGGGGTATCATGCCGGTTCATCACTTCGACCCAACACCCACTGGCCAATATAGTGCTCAATCCAATGATTGAACCCGCGCCAATACATTTTTGAAGAGGCTTCATTGTAATAGGCCCTGAACGTATCGTTAGAACAGTTCAAAAAATTCTCTACAACGAAAATGTCTCATGGATTCAAAAATCAAAGCTTGATCCCACTTATTACCATCCACTTTTCGCTTTAAAGCTGGTTATGATGTTGTCTTTAATTTGTCTGTCACTGTCGAATCGTTACCGTTCTAACATTAGGCATGTCAAATTCTACCAAGGAAAGGTTTCTGTTTACACATTTTCTACACATGCCTAACAACATCTGAACTTATAAAAGAAAACCTCACGTACTCGTCGGTTCGCAATAATTTTATTAAACATATCCCAACTGCATCCTATATAATTGTTATTAACCTTTAACTTTAAAGATCAGCTACAAAAACGAAAACTGAACACATAAATACAGCACCCGGAATGAGTGCCTGTGGTCGTAATTATCCTCATCGCAAACAAGTCTGCCAAGGGATCAGATTTCATAGGTTCATGATATATGTACAAGTTTGAAAGATGTGAACTACGACATGTATATTATGTCTCAAGGCTATTTCAACCATCTCCATCTCCAAATATGAAAGAAAAAAAAAGGAGAAAAAAAAAGGAAAAAAAAAAAGCATTTTTATGCAATATTCTTCTTCCAAAAAGTTTCATCTTTAACCATAATACTCCAAAAAATTTGTTATACTAGGACTTGAACCAGAGACCTCTTGTAAGGAAACATGTCTCCTTGTCACTAGACCATTTGGTGGTGGTTAACTATATTCTTATGTAATACAACTATTAATAATATGATTTTTTTATGAAACTAATATTAATACAATGAGAAATCAGTGACGGATCTATGAATTCTAGATTACTATCGATTCCATATATGTTCGATTAGGTTGTATTTGGTAATTTAACGGATTATACTTTAATTAATCTTCTAGCCATCTTTAATGTTGTCTATCCAAAAAAAATCCTACAAAACTCATTACTTGTGGGTAAAACCTCAGGTGTATCTACTAGTTGATCTGGTTTTATTTGCTTTGATGTTGTCTATTAAATATGTTTTATATTATTAAACTATCTAATTTAATAATAATTAATGACATAATAAAAATAAGTTGACAATGAATATAAAAATGAGTTTAAATGATAAAGTAGTTTTGAAGGATGAATAATGATACTCAATATATGGAATATATTATAGGGATGGTATTCGATACAGAACCATATTAAACCAGTATCGAACCGATTGGTACCGAAACCGATTTCGTTCCAAAATCAAAACCGATATCGTACTGTTTGAATAGATACAGGTTCGATACCATAACCAGTTTTGGTTTTTTTGTTTTTCCCGTATAGTACCGATTAACCAAACCAACCGGATACTCTTCAACCTGCAAAGAGTTTCTGTCTGTTTCAAGCTCCTAATTCTTTCTTAGGCTCGTATGTTTCCAGTTATTACATATAGAAAGCCTGTTCTAGTTTTTGCGACTTGTATAGGAATTCTTGGTTAGTCATGCAAATACCATACAACATCTTTTTCTTTTGGCAATATGGTTGTTGTTATAGAGACGAGCCTACGACATCTTTTTTTATACCAAAATTAAATCAAATAAGAGTTTTTTAAATAAATTTCAAATAGACTACGGAAACACCCTTTTATCGTAAGCAACAAAATAATTAATCACAAAATATTTTTTTACTATAAACTTTTGTACCTTCAGGTTGCAACATGTAATATAAAAAGTGTACAAAAGTGAAAAAGAAAGGACCCATGATGGTTTGTTTGAGCTCAATAATGGCTAGATCTTGATTTGGCAAGGGAAAGCAACTCTTACCTAACTATTATCATATTATTGGAACAATAGTTAATGACCTGTCAATATCACAAGTATAAGATATATTTAAGATTACTAGAGGATACCCGCGCAAAGAGGCGGCGGCGGAGACGGATGTTGGTGGCGGCGGCAATGGCGGCGACGGTAGCGGCGTGGTTATTAATGTAAAAGTAATTGATATAAAAAGGGTGGTGTCGTTATTTTAAGGGTCGAGGGATGTATGTTGTAAATAATTTTATTAAAGGGTATTATAAGTATATTAGGTGGAGATATTTAAATTAGTGAATAAAAGGAGAGAGACATTTTGGGGTTATTGGTTCATTATTTGAAAAGAGGGAGAGAGTAGTTTGTTTTATAAGAAAGTAAATATATGTTATATGAATAAGTAGTGTCTTGTGTCATGATGTTTTTAGTTTGAAGAAAGAAATGATAGCTAGCCAATTTGATTACGAGGAAATCATATGCGCTGCAACAATACTTATCATAGGCATTGCTGCTTCACATTCATGGTAAATTTTTTTCTTCTTTCATTTGATCACGTGGTGAGGGTGGTTGTGAGTGTTGCAGCACCGTGGTGCAGCTAGACGGATCATTGTCCCTTTAATTATAAACTATTTAATCAAAAACCTAGATGTCATTGTCATGTATCAACTTGAAAGGTTAATATTTATTTATGAATAAGTGAGGTTTAGCTCACACATTACCTCATTATGTATATGCATATGCTTCTTAATTCTCTACAAATGTCACGAGTTTGACTTGAGAAATATGATGTATTAAGATTAAGAAGATACTTATAGATTTGTTTAATGTGAGAAGATATTTATGCATATCGTTGTCATGGTATTAGCTGCATAACTTTCTAGTATAGAGTATTGATAACAAATTATTAAAGTGGTATATTAATAACAACTAACAAGTACACTTAATCGGAATATTCAGATGGATCATGTATATAGTCGAATGATACGGGATCATCACTAGCATTTTAGTTATGTTAGTAATTTTGATTTAATGAAGTTTGCTAAATTTAAATATATAGTTTAGATTATTACTTTTCATTGTATTAGTGTAAGTTAGTAGTAGAAGTTTTATTACCGTCTGTTAAAAAAAAAAAAAGGTTTATTACCGTAATTGTCTTTAGAATTAGTCATGATAGTTAACACTAGTGGGGTTTTTAGGGTGAAGGGTGTAATCGGTTTCATTTATTCGGTTCCTCCTATCGGCAAGCAGCGGCACGCCGGTTTCCCCACTCCCCTGTTGTCGGCAACTCTTAGCTCGCGGCATCGGTTCCTGAAATCGGCCCAGTGGCACCGATTGAAGTGAACGTTGGGCGTGCGTGTGTCGAGGTAAACAAAGGTATATATATAAATATAGAATAGAATATAGATATAGATAGCCATTTAGCCGATTGAAACCGATTCCTTCAACCACCCCTTTCAATTTGGTAGGTATTGACAAAAATTAGCATGACACATGTCAAGTTCTCATTGGTTGAAAGTTGATGCCAAAACTTGCCAAAATCAAAATTTGACAACCACATTCTTCCCTCTTAGTATTTTGTTAGTGGGCTAGTAATTTTCCCATTTGTGGTCATTGTTCATTTCGTTTGACCTATGAGAAAAGAAAATTGTTACAAATATTTTAAGAGTTCTTTCTTATTCTTTATTCTTTCACATATCGAACATCTTGAATCCGTTTTATTACATTGAACCTATATAGTGGCCCGCGAAAAGGTTCGGTAGGTAATACAATAACGAAAATAAATATTTAATCTACTCAAAAACAAATAACGTAAAAATTGGATCTTTTAGAATCAACATTATAAAATAACTTTGTTGGAAATGTTGAATTCAGTTACGGACGCTGGGTGATGTCTAGGGATGCCCGTCAACCACATGATTTCATTTTTCCTAGTGTAAATTTCGTAAATCTTTTTTATTTTCCTAACATGCACTCTGTTTAAGAGAAAAATGCACCTAGTCTAAGTTTCTTTTTTTTTTATATTTATTTTAAAACCTGGTATTATTCGCTATTGGGTCTGCCACTTGTTAAATTCCAATTCCAATATCTAATAAAGTAACCATTGCGAACTTTTAACTCATCGATAGATAAACTCATAAACATAAACCATAGAACTCTTCTAAGTTATTAGGTAAGCGATCCAATTTGGTTCTTATGTGACTATGCATGGCAGAAAAGCAGATAAATACATCATGGTAGGCCGACACCCTCTTCTATCCCGACAACAATACTGTCACCATGTTCAAAATAAATTCAATTTTTGTTAAGTCATCGTATATTGATTGAACCTCATAAGGATTGATATCAAGTACTTAACATGTTTTATATAATAACCCAGACTCAAAACTTTAAAGATCATCTAGTGATAAATGAAATATTATATATCAGCTGCTTTGGATGTCCTCTATCCTATTAGTAGTGAAGCAATTTAGCGTTTTGGGAATCAGAAAGGGACAATTAATTTAAAATTTTTCAATAAAAGGTAGCACTAATTTTACAATAAAAAAAGTTAATAATTAATTTCAAATGTATTAAAGGATGTTTTGACGGGTCGTCCATGTATATGATAGGGTAGTCCATTAACGCATCCATCGTCTTCTCCAAAGAAATTTCCGACTAAGCTACAACTGGATTTTCCGATGATCTGCTGCCTCCATAGGCAGATCATTGGAAAATCGAGTTAAGTTGGCTGGAAATCTTGTCAGAAAAGACGAAGCTGACGTAGTTGCCTAGATAAAGTGATAAACTGTCACGTTAGTAAAAACATATTGACTCATTAAGCTACCCCTTAATTAACTTGAAATTGATGAATAATTTTTTTGTTTGTCATGAAATTAGTGTTACCCCTTTCATTACAAAAATGAGTAAATTACACTGATGCACCCTGTGGTTTGGTCAAATTTTATTAATTATCATTAACTTTTCAAATTACCACGTACTG
The DNA here is from genome assembly GCA_025447715.1 of Asclepias incarnata. NCBI lineage: Eukaryota > Viridiplantae > Streptophyta > Magnoliopsida > Gentianales > Apocynaceae > Asclepias > Asclepias incarnata. Next base: position 5,376 of record JAOEHQ010049808.1, read on the forward strand.
TTTCAAAATAGTTTCATTGATGGTCTAAAATTTAATTATCATTACAAGGGTACTTTAAGTCCGTTAAGATTGCCCAAAGTATATAATACTGTTCACAACGTCTAAACTTTACGCACAAAGAAAAGGGTGTGATCAGTTGCCAAAAAAAAATGGGCCTCTTTATATATATTTGTTGGTTCTTTTATTGTTTTATATAAACATTTGTAGGGGCTTTTTACAAAAGATTTACACAAAATAAATGATATGTAATGTTTGTTCTAAAAAATAATAATAATAATTCTAATGAATACATTGAGCCTTCAATTTGTGAGAGTGCCAGTATCCAACTTGTATACTGCAATACTGCTACAGTAGAACGCTTTTTACAATGGGGAATCGTCCCATGTGTGTTGTTGCACTTGCCCTCACACATGAAGGATTTATTATGTCCATCTAATAAACCTTAAGGGGCAAAGGTAATTTTTTTTCTTAAAAAAACTATTGTACCGATCATTACCCCTTTTACAATACATATATATATGAGACTAAATTCTAATAAATAAGTTAAATAAATAATGATATAACAATGTTTACAATCCTTTAAATATATAATACTTTAACATGTAATAAGACTCATCAAATCCATATGAAATTCATAATGAAAGATTAATTTTTATAATATTTTAAAATGTAATGTTCTGTGTTTGCCCGTGTATATACTCACAACTCTTCATTCCTCCAAATTAAACCTTGCTTATGTCATTAATATATTAGTAATTATTGAAAAAATCTCACTAATTAATAATTTTTTGTTTTCCATCAATAATTTACACTTTTTACCTATAAAAGAAATTTTTTTACTAAATACCTAAGTTATAATTATTACACTTTGTAGCCATCAACTTAAGAAAACTTTTTTTTATTTTCCATCATTTAATTAACTAAAAATTTTTCAACATAATATTTATTACTCTTTTTTTTTTCCATAAAATATTTATTACTCTTTTTTCCCCCATAATATTTATCATATACTGCATGCATTAAATTAAATATAAATATGATGGTTGGAATTTTTGTACATGTACCTGTAGATATGGTCCAAGTAGAAAAATATAAACCTTGTGTATGACTGACATAATTTTTAAAATTTAGGATGAAACCAGTAATATAAAAAAAAACACATATAATCCGTGTAATTTACCCTTAATAATAATGATAATAACAATATGGTATATTATAAAAGTATGTAAATATAAGATGCAATTTGTTTACGTAAATATAGAAAGGAAATGGATATTTATGTAAGATAATTTACGTAGCATTTTTAGCAATATCTCATACGTAGTGTTTTTAATTTTTATTATCTAATTATACGTGATTTGTATCTTTTTTTAAATGATGAATAAAAGTGTATTAATTATAAAAAGTATGTATTTCCGGTCTATTATTATAAGCATTCTCTAAGAAAGATATATTTTGACTAATCATCTAAAGTGTGAATGTTAATATTGTTTTTGACCAATTAAGAAGTTAAAGATGACATCATTAATATGATCCAATGGTCATAAATCAGAGTTGTAACTCATCCAAGAGTTCTTGCTTCTTTAAGAATGAATTTATAAGGCTCTTATATATATTGGTATATGGTATATAATAATAAAAGTTTAAATATATCAGGTATATTAGTTTATTAATTAATTAATAGTTTTAATTATACATAGTATCAAAAAATAGTTATTTAATAATATAGACTAAAAAGACATGTGTCGTTTAAAAATTACGTCGCGTGTCATTTAAAAATTACGTCACGTGTCGATCAAAGAATGCTTTAATCTTGTTTTAGTATATTGGTAGATTGCAGATTTAGGATTATGATTAACGTGCCTAATATTATATGAAAAGCATCCTACGTTATTGTGCTTCTTAGAAATCATGTTAGCTTAATTAGTTTTATATAAAAAAAAAATATGTCTTGATTATATATGAATTATATTAACTAATATTATAAATTTTTATGTACATAGCATCATACATTTTAATTACACCATTAAATTAATTAATGAAATTGTGACAATGGCCATTTTTGAAACACAACTGATAAATGGTTTTAAAATATGATTGATGTAAGGGACATGTTACTTGTGAATTATAAAAGTATGAAATGAATGCGAATTTGATAATTAACTTATTTGTTATCATGAAATTCGTGTCAGTAGTTTAAAGTTGTACCTATCAAGTAGAAGCTTCTTTGTTTAATGTATTAAAAACTTTGTAATTCAGTTTTTTATTTTGTTATAATCTTTTTACATAAGAAAAGTAATCATTTAAACAAACATATAGTCGATTAGTCGTAAAGATATTAGGACTGGTTTCCAATAATTCAGTTTTTTTCTTCCTTTTTCTAGATTAATTTCTAAAAATCCTGTGGGTCCTTTTAGGGTCGCATCTTGATGCCTCTATCTAAAAAATTATATGGGACAAATAAATGAACAATATCGACTAAAACATCAACATCAGACGAAAAAAACAATTACGTTAGGATAATGATTTAAAGAGTATTTTTTTTTTTAATTGCGGAGATTTTTATTAGAACGGTTGAAAAGGCATCAACCAGAAAGAAAAAACAATTACAATCTTAGGATAGGATTATCAATCCAATCATCCCAAGCTAAGTTAATTTTTTTTTTTCCTACTGACAATCCAAAAATGAGAGCACGAAAGAATAGAATCAATTGGAACCATCTTTCGCTTCTTCCCCGGAGAAAAAACCTCTTCGTTCCTGAAATGCCAAATAACCCACCAAGTTGTGAAGATAATCGCCTCTATCAAACGTTTGTCTTGTATCGGTCGACTCATAGTGTCTAATGTATGCAACATATCACTTGGAGGCAGCGAATGAAAATCCCAAACATCGAGCCATTTAAAAATTGACTTCCAAACGTGTATAGCAATCGAACAGTCCGTCATTAAATGCGTAATATTATCCACATAATTTCCGCAAATCAGAAAAAGATGTAACACCAAATTTTATAAAAATGTGAATTTTCAAAACTTTTCATTTTTTAATAATAAACTCCGTTAAATAAATGCGAAAGTGTCTTTTCAAAACATGATTGATTCCTAACGGAATCATCAAACAACTTGAATGGTGTTACTACTAGCATCACAACAGTAATTAAAGGAAATCTACAATCAACACCAACATAAAAGAAACAACATAATCAATATGGTCTACATAAATGCAATAGGCAAAGTGGGTAACTAAAAGCCGTCATCATCTAATCATCATAATAGCTACGCCGCCTCAAGCTTGACTACTTCATTCTTCATTATCTAACCTGAGGTCACAACACATTTTAACAAACAATTGTCAGCTTTAAAAGCCGAGCAAGATAACAGGTTAGTATAAAACAACGATTGCTAGTTAAAGCATTTTATACGGAAAAAAAAGCATTTATACGAAATCATCTCACGCATACATATAGGCTACAATCACACACACACATCAACTTAATCAACAACATAAGGATTACCAAATCCTATAAAGTGTCTAGCAATCTTCATTGTTCACACATAATCACACATTTCAATATCTCATGTTAACTGTGTCTAGTTATGCCTATTTGTTCAAATATAGTTAAGGTTTATATGTAGGCAGCCAAACGACCTCAAATAGAACCTCACACTCGACATGATGGGTAAAACTTTCGGTGCTCCTTTAGCATCGTTAAGGATAGGAATAACCAATCCAGGAGTAATCCGTTTACACACACATAGTGGTAATCATTCCACCCGGAATTACTCTACACAATGATTAGACTCGGGAAGTATCTAGACTACCTCCAAGTGATCTGCATGCACAAGAGTCAGTTGGACTAATGTGGGTTAAACTTAACCCTTTCACACGATATCACACATATAGAGGCCAAATGATGACTTGATGTCACCAATAATTCCAGAAATCAATTACAAACAATCTAGGTCATAAAGGTACCTAATAATGTCACAACTTCAATCAAACGATTACCAATCACCCATTTGGGGTTATGGTCCATAAATGAACCATCAAAATGACCAACAATGACCAATAATAGATGAAGATTACAAGCAATACCTGCAGGGATGATCAAACGGAACCAAAATCACATAAAACCCTTTCAATTCAACACCAAAACAACTAGGATTGCAAAGGGGATGTTAGGGCTTGCTTAGGAAGTTATAAAACCAATATGAAACTAAAAATGAGACATTTAGGTCTCACTAAGACACATTTACAGCAGGTCCAAGTTTTGGAATGGACACTTAGGACCCTCGGCTTAATTAACAACATGATTAAGTCACAACTTTGACATTTAACGACATAACACACTTATGGGAATACCCACGACATTAACAAACATAATTGGCACACATTAATTGACATATTAATCAGACATAACACACATCACACATTAATTTACCGACACATTAATTATCTACATTTAAACACACACAACGACATAACAGAAAGCCTATTTTGACTAACGGAAAAGTCAAAATGAACGAGAAAAGATTTAGGATGTTACAAAAAAAATGAAGGGATGTCAAGCCCTTTATCACTCAAGTTAGAACGCATAAGGAGACGATTCAACAACAATCTTTAAAGACGAATATTAATTTTCCTTGGCACGAACTTGTTCCACCTGGTCGATAATGGAGAGTCAAGTAAAAGTCTCATATCGATACATTCTCTAATGCCTTTAATAAAGAACTCCAACATGGCATTAAGTGACAATTTCCAACCGTCTGGGTTAGATGATAGCTGAATATCATCCAACAAAGGTAATAGCTGTAAGAGGTGTTCAAATTCAATACCTTCTCTCAGATGCCTTCTCAAGTTTGAGTTTGGAATACTGTTGTTCCAAAAATCGAATAAAGAACATTTTATTAGATTTTCCGATGAATATAATCTGTGAAAACGAGTGAATAGAGGAGTCTCACCAGATCAAATGTTGTTTCAAAACGATACCTGCTTACCATCTCCAACAGCTCTAGAAATTGAAGATATAGGTACAATCAGATCATCAGCAAGCTTCCTGGAAGACGAAATGATACAAAGCCAACAACTAGACTTGTTCTGAATGGAAGAAGTCTAGAAGGATTTAATGAGCTTACTATGTAAGTTTGAATGACTTTGACCGATGTAGTATTCAGGCATTTAAAAAAACGCTACCACCACTTGTAAAGGAGTACCAAATTAAGAGCATTTAGACTACCAATCCTGATACCCCCCTTATCCTTACTCGCCAAAACTTTGTCCCATTTGATCCAATGCATTTGATTTTCCTCTTTGTTTCCGCCCCAAAATTAGCCCGAAGTGATTCCAACCACTTCCTAACTGAGGATGGCATTAGAGAGATAAACAATTAATAAGTTCTTGGCGACCCAAGCACCGATGAAAAAAGAACAGATCGATCTCCTATAGAAAGAAGCTTAGCTTTCCATTTAGATAAACGTTTCGCGAACTTCCCTATGATCGGATTGTAGGTCTCTACAGAAGACATTCTAGCCCTGACAGGATGAAGTATATATGTAAGAAAAATTATTAATCAAAGTAAAGAATGTACTATATATGTTGATATGTTAACTTGATATTTATATATAACTTAAACTAATAATTAATTCCATAAAGATTCATCATATAAACATTTATCATTTATTTGACACCCAAATGAATAGTCTAATCATTTTTGAATGTATCTATCAACATTTAATAGATAATTATTTATACAAAAATTATTATCTCTCCCTAGATTTGGATGCAGTTAAACATTCATTGTTCAAAGGTTAAACTTTACTGATGTCATGGCCAATGATATAACCCTTTCAAGTGTCTTAAAAAACATCAGTTATGATGTCGTTGCCCTTCAGTATCTGTACACATACTAGAAATATTTCAAAATTCATACTACACATTTACCAACTTGGCAAATGTGTGAGTGAATCACTGTTCGCTACCTGACTGGTTGTTGGCTAAGCAACCTTTTAGGTTGCTTCATTTTTTTCCCTTTCATTTTAGTCTTATATTTTTAGGGTTTCATTCATGTTTTTCTCGCTTTGTATTCGTCTTATTTTGTTTATCTTATTATCTAAGTGTCATTATTTGTATTAATAAAACTATTATATGTTATATTGACTTATAACTTATATTAAGACATTGCATCATTGTTAAATGAAAAATGATAAATCTTTCTACCATATCCTTCTAATAATCTTCTTAAAGCTACAATTTCATCATAATGTAGTCCACTAATTATCTTTCATCATCACATCCCTTGATTTTGTCATGTGTAATGATCTTATTGTTAAATGGATTATTAGACAATTATATTAAGAGGATATATTTGTTAAATATTGTTTTTTAAGTTTCTATATTGTTATTCAACAATCAACTGAAATTCTCCCTACAAAAGTACCCACTCCTCCTTAGTGTATATTAATCAACTGGTCCTTCTGTATCTCATCTCTTATACACTGACGACTGCGCCATTTTAGGTGACTGGTCGGTTACTAATGTGAAGAATGTGGCAAGGTTACTAAGATTTTTTAACATTGTATCTGGGCTGAAAATTCATATGGGCAAGTATAAACTTTTTGGTATTGGAGTTGATAATGCGGATGGCTGGGGTGGTACACTGCTCGGATGGCTCTTTGCCTTAAAGAGACGAACTTGGCTTTGCTTTCTAAATGGGTATGGAGGTCATTATGGCGATACATGATAAAAATAGGAGTTAGGGTTCTCTTACGGTTAACTATCAGCTTGATGGGACCTGGAAAGTTAATGTGAAGGCAATTGACACGATCAAGATTGAGGGTTTAGGAGTTCACCAGGTTTTGAAAGCGGTTTTGTGGAAATGGGGCCAAAATTCGTTTTTGGCTGGACAACTGGATTGGCAATGAGACTTTAAAGGACAGATTCCCTTTGTTATTCAAGCTCGAGAAGTAAAAGAAATGCACAGTAAACGATCGCTTCGACATGGATGTGGGTATTTTTACAGGTAAATGGAAATGGTATAAAGCTCCTAGTAAGGCTGAAGAATTACGGGAATGGAAGAATTTGTTTCTTATTTTAGGTGGTGCTCGACTGAACACCGAACCTGACAGGTGGATGTGGTCGGGTGCCAATTATAATGAAATGTTGGTTAAAGCGGTTAAGGAGTTTATGAGGAGTGCTTATGATTTTAGCAATAGGTATGTGTTTCTTTGGTTCTCTTGGATATTGAAAAAGATCAACATTTTCATGTGGAGACTAGTTATGGACCGAATTCCAACCGTGGAGGCTTTGAAGGTTCGAAATTGTTATATTGAAAATGATGGTTGTGATTTGTGCGAGGAAAGTTTAGATTATGTTAACCTTCTCTTTTGCTCATGCAGTGTGGCTACCCTAGTTTGGCAGTTTGTGAGTTTGTGGTGCAAGGCAGTTTCTTTCTTTGTTTTTATTGTTAAGGACATTGTGGAGATTCGGAGATTCACGAGCACATGGGAGTGGGAAAAAAGGAAAGAAAAGCTCTTAAAGGTATTATTATGATTGCTTGTTGGTGTATCTGGAAGGCTAGGAATAAAAGACGATTCTCGAATGTCAACGTCAACATGGAAAGGATTTTACTCGATATTAAATCTTTGGGGTTTCTTTGGTATAGAAATAGAATTAAGAACGATAAAACTAATTGGAAAGATTGGTATAAATTTAAATTGATGTAAGTATTGTTTGTATGTTGCTTAACCCGATAAGTTTATTGGGTCGATCGTAAATAAAAACTACTTACAAAAAAACAAACAAATATATATCAATCAAACTAATCCAAACACAAGGACCGGATAAAGCAATTTCCTAAAAACTAGTTGTACGTGTCACCATGACAGAGGCGGCTACAAACAACAGTCCCAATATCGTAATTTCCAGAAGATCGAAGGCCAAAATTCCACAGTTAATTCGCAATAAGAGATAAAAGAAAAAATTGTCCGCTCGTGACTTTGTAAACTCCAGTCATAGACCCATCACGTGGCAACCCCATCCCATATGTTGACACTGATCTTATCTTTACGTGTGACCAGATCCATAACCAACGGCTAAGATCATTTACCAAATTAACAACTTATTCGACTTTTTAGACCCCCCCTCAATAAATACCCGCTTTTGTTCACTCATTTTAGATCACTCAATTCTCAAGTTTACAATCTTTTTTTTTGTACTCCTAAAGCCAGCTATGAGTTTGCTTGATCAGTTATGGGATGACACAGTTGCCGGTCCGAGGCCCGAAAAGGGCCTCGGAAAGCTGCGAAAACAATCCACTTTTACTTTCGGCTCATCGGATTCCGGCAAGGGTACGCTGTTACCTGCCGTTTACAAAATTATTATATTTATTTTATAAAAAAAAATTAAGTTAAAATTTATAGTTTATTTTATTTTTATTATTTTGGCGCCAAATTTATAGTAATTTTAATAACAAAAATCGATCTAATTTGAAGTGATGATTAGTTTAATTATGGTACTTAAAATGATCTAAAAAGTGTAATATATTTGTACTACACCTTATCCATGGAAAAGTAGATCAGATCCTGAAACCTTGGATGTGTCAGAACTGTAGTGTTACAAGTACAATAACCTTAAAGTTTATAACGGCCAATTTTTGGATCTTACGTTAAAAAAAATAACACCTAAAATTTATAAGTCTAAACATGTCTAATTAATAACGATTTTTGACTCTGTATCATAATATTAATCGTTGTATTTTATGTATTTATGTTGATATTTGTGAATCAGAATCTCAGCCGGTGACGAATGCGACAGTAGAGGATCCAGGAATGAGAGTAACAAGAAGTATAATGATTGTAAAGCCGGAAAGGACATTGAGCGAAACACCGCCGGCATCACCTGCCGGATCTACAACTCCGGTTTCTCCTTTCCCCGGTGAGTTTTTAGTTATCTTTTTGTTAAATGAGCCAAGATTGTAGGACTAAGGGTAGTATGGTAATTATGCGTTTGAATATTTTACCTTTTTTTTTTAATGTTAGATGTTGGAAAACAGCAATACAAATTTGTCTCTTTGTTTATAATTATATTAAATTTAATTATGTTTTTCATTTTTATATATATTAATTACAGTATATATCTATTACCATGAAAATGACATGCATCATGCATTCTTTATATACAAGTATGAGTGTAATAATTGAGCACTACATTTTAAGATATGTTATACTCATAATAATAATAATTTAGAAACTACCCTACAAGAGGAAATATGAATATGTAGCATATATTAATTATATAACATATCTTAAAATTAATAATAATATGCTAAATTAATAGTGTTTTTTGGTTAATCCGGTAGGAATTGGAAGTTTAAAACAATACTAGCTAGTTGAATAACAAGTTTATTTTAAATGTTGTGTTCATATTGACGATGGATGGTCAGGAGGCAGATCAGAGGCATTCAGGTTTCGTAGGAAGTCTGCATCGGACGCTTTCGAAAAGGCAAGCGGGATTGGAACCAGGAGCCCTCGTCCTCCTTACGACCTGTGAGATGTGATGTGATCCGATCTCGTCGCCTCTTGTTGCAAGTTAACTAGAATGAGCCTAAGAAAGCAAGCGAGCAAGCATGTGTTCGGGTATATATGGAGTCTTGTTGCAGGGAGATAGTAGAGTACGTACGTTGTGCGTGTTTTTAATGTAGATATAGTCCAATGTAAATATGTATGTTTGGTGTATGGAGCTTGGTGATCGATCGAAGTTGTACGTTTTAGGTTTGTGTTTACTCGAACTTTTGTATGCATGTACGACGGCTTTTTCTTTTCCTTTGATAAGAAAACATATATATAAACCGTTTGTCTGCTGACTTTGGTGTCGTGACTCGTGGTTGTTTAAATGAACGTTTTCTTTCCTAAAAGAAGGATGGGACGCTATACGAGCTTTAAAACCAATTGTATGAAATTAAACCCCCCGAGTTGTTGTATTAACAGTTTAACACTAATCATCAAGGTTAGTTAAGATTGGGCATTTTAGTTAGTTGGTTGGTGCCCATAATGTAATCAACTATACACGAATGATCATAGTGTGTAATGTATTTCAATTTTATTCATTATATGTAAGCAATTTGTTATTTTGTTCAATTCGTGTAACAAACTGGCTGAATCCGGTTGCTGTCACATACAATGAACATTTGTGCATAGTTTGTTTGTTACCCACAATATATGTACATTTGTGTATAGTTTCTTACATTTTGGAACACTAATCCCAAAGGTTTAATTTAACAAAAATTAATTGGTAACCGGCTAACTATTCAACCGGTAATCCATTACATGAATTACAAAATAACAAGTTACTTACATACAACGAACAAAATCGAAGTACGCTACACACTATGACCATTCGTGCATAGTTGATTACATTTTGAGGCATTAATCAATTTAGTTAATAGGTGTGAGCCTACATTCGTGCATGTTACATTTGTGGTTCTTGATAAGTAGTTATGGAGGTGGTATGTTTATGTGCCCATGAATGGTTTGTGTGGCAAAAGGGCAAAGCCAAAATAACTAGTGATTTTAGTTCAATGCATTGGTTTTAAGGGTTCTTATATATTCTTGAACTTAATGGTCATAATGCATTGGTCATCTATTAGTCGGAAAACAGAGAGTATTGTAATTGTTCTTAAGATATATAGCTCCACCACCGTACCTGACTGATTTGGATGCGAGTTGTGAATAAGCCAACGCACTGGTTTAGGGATTATTGGTGGTTAGAGTTTGTAGTGTATGCAATTTCTGATCATAAACCTGATTTCAGATGTGTTGTCAACTCTATATATCGCTCGTCCATATAATGTGAGCTAGGCCGAGAAAGATTGATGCCAACCTAGACTACCATTAACACTTGTGGGTCCTTAAATTTTACTTCTTGGTGGACCCTTAATCATATTTGAAGCCTTCTGATTGGTTCAACTTTACCAACTTTAAGAATTTCAACTTTAGAGGATCTCAATCCCTCACCGTATATGCGCCTTTGCTTTCATAATACGTACTTGTTACGTCGACAGACGGTTTTTATGAATATTTGTGTGGTGCAAAGTGGATGGTTGGATTTGTGGTGGGAAGCAACAAAGGGCCGGGCCAGTGTATAGGGCCTTTCCATGACTTTAGTAAAAGGTAAGACATAGGTCCAATGGTCCATTATCAAATTTAAGATGGACGTTGATATCGCCTATCAATCTTCTAATATCTAAAGTCGAATGGTTTTTTTTTAATCTGTTTTTGACATAACGACTTGTGGTGCAGATATGAATGTATATTTAGTAAGAAATAAGAAGTTATTAGTTTGTTAACGAATTGTTTTTTAATTAAATGCTATAGTGTCCAACATATGATGGATGCTTACCAAAAACGCTGCCATCACACCAGTGAAAGCATGGGCTGCAGCTATTAGAGGTTCACCCGAAACAATTTCACCAAATTTCATGGCATCTGATGTCTTTCCTAACGATCCGTTGATAGAGTGTTCGGTGCCTTCCAAGTTAATTGCCACAAAAGTGCTTACTACAAAAGGATTCATGTTTAGTTCTACAGCTTTGGCTGTCCTCAAGTCCCAACCGATTCCAGGTACATCACGTGGACCAACTCGCGCGGAGGCCACAACAGCCTTAATTTGGAAGGCTGCTGCAAATGCAGCTTCTAAAGTCAGAACATTCAGTCCACAGTCACCACATGCTATGTTATCAGTGGCGAATCTTCGGAAAAGGGTTTTACCTCCATTCCCCGACAACTCCTTTGGAAACATTATTAGTGTGGCTTGTAGGATGTGCTTTCCGAACACAAACTGGAGTTGCCAAACTTGATGGGTGAATTAAGAGAATCAATAACAAAAGTAGACACTGATTTCATCGAGTCGCTCAAAGGGGAAAAGGGGTCCGAGACGATGAAAGAGACGCTCACGCAGTTAAACCAACTAGCAGATGTTACGGAGGTAGGAGACTGCATATTGTCTTCGAGCGTGTTGAACATGGGAATATATGACTTGGATTTTGGATGGGGAAAGCCGATATGGTTTTATTATATGCATCCTGGAATTGCCAGGTTTTTGGCTTTGATTGATACACCGAAAGGTGGTGGTATTGAAGCCATGGTCACATTAAGTCCAGAAGAAATGGAGATTTTCGAGCAAGATCCCGAGCTTCTTTCCTATGCTATTGTTAATCCTAGTCCTCTTTAAAGTTTTCATTTTTTTTCGCTTTTAAATCTATTTAGTTTGAATGCCAACTCTATATATATGATCGATGTGAATGTGTTTTTTACTTATATTAAGAAATAAGAACTATATATAATTAGTTTGTTTGCCATTGAAATGCTATGAGTCCCGAGAAGCTTACCAATGAAAGTTCAGCAACGACTAGCTGAGGTTAAACCAGCTGGATTTTGGTTTCTAGAAAATGAAGCCCAACCAATCTACACTCAACATAACAATTCTATTGAATCGGTTTTACATTTCGTCTTTCTCATTGATTTATTGCTAAAAATCAATCTAACAAAAAATTTCAAACGTCAATATTTTAGATATATATATATATATATAGGTTAATAATTAGGTTATAATATAATCCGTGCTATGTATAACATGATTAAATCATTCTCTCAATAGGCAACTTAATTTATCACAAGTTAATTCAACAAAAAATTACTTCAAATTCATATAACATCTAAACTAAACATTAAAATTTTAAATTCATTACTTTGCAAATTATTATTAAAATAATTCAAAAAAGTTTAGGCTTAACAACTAAGCAAATGATTATTCATAGGATTAAAATTACTTGGCAACTCTTTTTATTTTCCACCTAAGATAGGGAAATTCTCAATTACTTAGAGTGGAGGGAATGTAGCAAGATGGAGGAGTGGTACCATGTGGTACCACAAGCTACACCACCCCTCCTTAAAAAAGATGGCAAAAAATGGAGCAAGCAAGATGGAAAACGAGATGCTCATCACACTTTTTATCTTGCTCTTTCTCTCTCTCTCTCTCACACACACATTTTTATTACTTTTTTTATTTTCTAAATTAAAAAAAGGGGTGTGAGATGAAAGATGAGGAAAGATGCTCATTCCATGTAAAATAAGATGGAGAAAGATGGATGACGTGGAAGATAAAAAAAAAGTGAAAGATGAGAGATGGTATTGAACCATTCCCTCCACCCTTATAGTTAGGCCTATGCCTACCCAACTTTTTCCCTATCACATCAGCGTCACATCACTTAAGACACCCCTAAAAACATCCCTTGCCTATAAGCCATCTTTTTCGCACCACACACATAACAAAAAAAATATGATTGGCTCTCACCCAATACCTCATCATCTTCTTCTCCCCGACGCCTTGCCAAGACACCCATGCATCCAAGACTCCCCGCTGCCTATAGCGTCTTGAAGGACGCCCATTGAAGATGCCCTCAAGACTCTCTATAGGCATAGGCCTTAGAGATTAGAGATATTTACTAGAATAGTATCCTTGTAACACGCGTAAGTTGATGATTTCTTTTTAAATTTTTATTGTCAATCAAAATTAAAATAAAATTCATAAAATTCGATTACTATATGCATCTAGAAATGATGGTGGCCGACGGCTGGCTTCGCCGACCGCCGACTTTTAGTTATCTAACACACGGTATATTTAAATTGTTTTTTTATTAGTTAATTAGATAGACTGGTACCTGCCACTTGTAACGTTCAGGGCCCACTACAATGAAGCCCCTTCAAAAATATATTGGAGCGACTTCAATTATTGGATTGAGCACTATATTGGCCAGTGGGTGTTGGGTGGATGTGCTGAACCGGCATGATAGCACTTGTAGGGAGATGGTCATGGTATCAATGCGGTACACGGGACTAAGGGGTTTCTGGCCAGTTACCCTTTATATATATATAGTGAAATGATAAAATGAGCACAAAAAACAAGGGTGAAAACAATAAGAACCACTAAAATATCATCTTTTTTTTAAAACACCAATTTATTTATACTTCCACTTTTATTTTCTTCTCCAAACTTTTTATCCTATTTCTCTCTCATTTCGAGACTCACAAACTCTGATCACCACTATCTTCGAGGGCCAAACTCGTGCGGCTAAGGATTACGCCCGTACCGTATCCAATCACCACCATTTCTTGGATCGTTGCCTATCAAATCCAAACCACTTTTAAATCCGTTCAGCCGCCCACCCCTTTATAAATGTCCTTGAGGGCTACTCCCGACAAGGGCTAAGCCCCCTGAACGGGCTAAGGGCTACACCCGTACCGTATCCATCCATTTTTAACACATAATCCATATAACTTTTTTTTTTTGGAATGGTTTTTTTAAAATAAAAAAATAAAAAATAAAAAAAGTAAAAAACATACCAAAAACTAGAGAGAGAAAGAGGGAAAATAGTGGTTCTCACAGTTCTCATCATTGTTTTGGTTCTCACATTAACCCTACCATATATATATATAGCGGAAGGTTCATGCAAGAACCTTTGTTTTATGCAAGAACCGCGATAACTTTTAAATTATGTATTAAATAAATGTGAATGACTTCATTCACGTGTAAAACATAATAAAAGTTTATATGAGAAAATTTAGAAAAAAAAAACATGTAAAATTACGTATAATTTGATCTGTTCATATGTGAACGGATTTGTTCACATGTACCCAGGGCCGGCCCAACAATATAGATGGACTAAACCATCGCTTTGGGCCCCCAAAGTTATAAGGCCCCAATTTTGTATAATAGGCTTAAGGTTTGGAAATTTGGGCTAATACTATACTTTCTAATCTATACAAAGAAAAAGAAAATAAGCGGCCGCTCAAGTAACAACAGCCAACAAGTAACAACATCAACAGCCGCAGACAGACAGTATACTCCTAAATCTAAATCCTAATCGGCTAATCCCTTTTGGCTTTTGCCTCTTCATTCTCCAAGCATCCTTTCTTTGTAAATTGTAATCTCTTTCTCTGTAATTTCTGGCTTGTGGGATCACTCACACGGCTGTTACTCCGTTGGATGTTGTCAAATGTAATATGCAGGTGAATGAATATCTATATCTTTCTATATATTTGTCTGTTTTCATATGTGTATGTATATTGTATAGTTTAAGGATCAAGTTTTAATTCGTTGTGATTTAAGTTAGCCGTTGAACTTCTTGATGCTTTTTTGCTTTAGAATAGGCATGTACTCGTTGGCGCTTGCTAGAAAATAAGGTCGTCTTTGAAGTTGCGTGACAATTTCAACTGTATAGGGGCATAGGGCCTTTTAGAAATTACAACAAATACTAGTAGATTTTAAAGAAGATATTGATTGCTTGTTATGTATAGGGCCTTTAGGTGCTATTAGTTTAGTGTTTTACTTTTGCTATGTATAGAACTGCTTTTCGGTTTTCTGCATATCATTATGCTTATAAAAAAACAATACCAGGCACAAAGTACACTACATGCCTCTAATATATGAAAGAATGTTAAGCTCATAAGGAACTTGAAATTTAAGAGGATTAGCCACATGATTGAAAAACGGTCTCATGTTGTCTTTTATCCAAATGTCGCATACATTTTGTATCTTAAGCGACACAAAGAACAATCTACTCTCATTATGGAAACAGTATCAGCATTGTGATATATACTAGGTTAGCTAACATTAATCCATTATGGAATCTTACCTCGTATTCGATTTTCTGCATTTTTTCCCCGTTTCTGTTTCTGTTTCTGCATCTACAGTTCAGCAGGTCAGCAGTGAAGCGCAAACAGAACAGCAAAACAATAGCAAACAGATTGCAGTGAAGCAGCCGCGCAGGTACCCTCTCAACACCCCCCCCCCCTTCCCGTCTCTTACTTTGTATGCTAATAAACTAGGCGTCTAGGCCCCCGATATTGATCTCGCTTAAGGCCACCAAAAAGCTTGGGCCGGCACTGCATGTATGGTTACGTACCTTCTACTCTCATCTGTTTATTTTCCCGCTTGGTCGGAGGTCCTTATGGAAGCAAGATCTGTACCTTTGGGTAGAGACAAGACTGTCTACGCCTTACCTCCTCCATACCCCGTTTATGCAAAGATTAGGTACGGTTGTTGTTGTAGTACTATTCTTTCGGGACACACCAAAATAGAAAGATGGACAATTAATTTGAGACGGACGAAATAAGTTTCGAAACCATTACAACTAAATTTAGCAAGTAGTTCTTAATCTACATATAAGAAACATAAACTACTTAAAAGGCACTTAATGTCAACATCTTGTTCATCCCATTTTAGTACTACAAGTAGTGTTAAAAAGCGACCTTTGAAATAAACTTTCAAAAAACTCAAACTCTAAAATGAATAGATTTTCAAAAATAGAAATTTGCATTACCACCACTTGGCTTCTTTAAAGGTTTAACATTATCCCCATAATAAATAAAATCTGATGTATTCCAACCAACCACTCCACTATATCAAAATTCGAATTCGTGTCATGAGACATCAACACCAGATTTTTTATTTATTTATTTATTTTTTGTATTTAATATGTTGTTAACCCAAATAACTTACGCAACAAAGAAGATAAAATGAGAAACTAACACAACAATCCAAATCAAAAGAAGTCAAATATAAACAACTTTGATGTTGAACCAGTACAATGAGTAATGATGTATCAATCCAACTTTCTTAAATAAGCCAAAGGAATTTGTCTTGGCAACATCATCCCTTAATCGGTACGTGTCACGGGCCTGGAAAGGTGAGGATACGTCTCTAAATACATGTCCTAATCTTGAACCTAGCCCCCTTCACGAGCAGCTTCACTTGCCTGTGTGCGCTGATCGTTGGGGAAGAGTCGTATATGTTCCAATGGAACTTCGGGCCAAAGGTTGCCTCACAAGCCAACCATTTTTTTTTTGGGGCTAGAAGATAAAGTTCAAAGATTTTCTTTGAACTTTGACTTTTACACAAAAATATTAAACGATATGCAAAAGTTTTTGTCAAGAATTCATATGTCGTTTTTAAGCATATTATCAATTGAATAAATATACTTGTTTGTTGGAGGTTTTTGTGATGTTAATGGGTCAAGAGGAACACTCCTACACGAAAACTTAATACAGTTCAAGAAGGTTGCATTCTATATGAAATCAAGGGGACATGTTGACAAGGACTACCGTGACATGGACAGATACACAGTGTCATCTCTATCACAAAATCTTGCAGTAATTGCCAATTAATTTAAATAAATAAATACAAACCCTAACGGACGCTTCTATTTCATCGTCCATCGGAAACCTTATCAAGGAATCAAACAAAGGGACAACAATTTCTTATTAACTCGGTGACTCGTTCTAAGTTGAGCATGTATATATGGAACCAAATCCAGTTATATGCCTCTCAAGCAGTCAATTAAGCACCCAGCATGGGCAATACACAATCAACGAATATCAATCGCACGTCATCGATTGGCAATCTCAAGTCACCTTATAAGCAAATGACAAGTTATCTTTAGATGTTTACCGACTCAAAATGAAGATTCTATGCAACGATGATACAATATACCAAATTCAGATGCAAGTAAAATAGATTAACATGCAACATTATGAAGCAAACGAATATAAAATGTTCATCTTCTACTTACAAAATTAGTTCCCAAGTTTAGAACTGAAAATATAACAGTTGCATTTGAACATGTCATTTAAGCAACACTCTCAAAGTGGACATGTCCAGCAGGAAAAAAAACTACTACTACTTGACCAAGTAAATTACCATATAAATTTCCAAACCAATAAAAAACAAAGTTCGCAACTACTATTTTAATACCATCTCAAGTACTTTTCAGATACAAGTTTTTTGCTTAAAAATAGAAGAAACGATCCCCCATTCGCAGTGTAAATCAAATTTCCACTTTTCTTTTCTGGACATATCTGCATTTTAACCAACCTGGCCTTATGGAACCGCTTGTAGAAGCAAAAATCAGTCAACTGAAAATATAGCCTCACTTCAAGCGAGGCTGTTCATGGTTTATGGAGCTTGAAGCCAAATACTCTTGGGACATAGTTTTGTGTTGCCTTTTGTGGTTTATAGTGGCCATAAGACATGAAGAACAAGTGGGGGAAGGTGGTGCCGAAATATGAGCCGTCAATATCTATGGGAAGTGAAGGAAAAGAATAGTCACTCGCATAAAGCTATATGCATGGGTACCCTTATCTTACTCATGCGATTCATTAGCACACACCAACCAAAAAAGAAGAAAAGGGGACAAGATTGAAAGTGGGTTATAACTGAAAAGAATGAAGAGTACAATGGATGCTCAAAAATAGTTAAAACAGAACAGAAATTACAAATTACAAACAATATGCAAATGATAATACTTACTTGTGGAAGAAAATGGGCATGTGGTGCACACAATTATGCAAATCCAAAATAGAATACAGATGCAAATGAAACCCGTCAAAAACAACAAATAGCAGCAACTGCTTTATATGCTTTTTTTTATATCAAAACCAAATAAATGGACTGCTGATGCAACAGGCATGGTTGTCAATACCTAAGTAATTTAAGAATTATCATACTAACTTCATGAAATTGAAGTTAGTCATAGATTTTCTTTAATCTATATTTATACAATATGTACTAACATAGACCACAAAATATAAGGACAAAAAATTATGACCATTGTACTTGACACTACGTCTCAAACTGAACACATCGTATTTGGGGAAATCTGTATAAGAAAAAAAAAACTATCAGCAATATATACCTTTTTTTCAGAAAGATTTTCAGGTATAATGTTCTTTTTGAAAGCAAAGATCAAGGAAAGGGTCAGAAATTCCATGTTTTGCTAGTATAGGGGTTTTTGTTTAAACTTTTCCAGACACACTAGCTTTCAAGAATGTTAAGTGCAATGATTCAAATAAAAAAATCATTCATAAAAAAAGAGCAGTCTAGTATGTATAAACCAAAATACACATAAGCATATAAATATGAAATGTGAGGATACTGCCTTGGTATTTGGAACGGGGGTAGTAAATGTCTTCACATTTGGGACAGTATATTTTCACAGTACTTAAGCGTGGTACGTCTGTTTGTCCAACAGGGAGGCACGGCTGCCCACAGCAATAAACTCGCGGGCACCGTCCAAAGTCATAGTTTTTGTATTTCTCCAACTGCAGAATTTCATAAAGGAATTTTAAAATATGTGAATTGTGAAATAAGATAAACAAAAAGGGCAGATAGATTTATACCATGGCAGACATTCCCTTGGGAGTCAATATGTACCGCACATGTATCAACCCATACAACATTTCTGCCGCTGATTCAACAAGTTCATTCTGCTCTTCAGTGAACATATCTCCATTTCATAAACACAAGCAACATGCCATTATTAACATGAGAGAACAAACAACTAACACTTTAAATTTTAATGTTTCGGCAACAAGTTGAGGGGATATTAATAATGAGATCATAAGGATTATTGTTTTCATCATGCAATGAATTAAAGTTAAAAACAATAACAAGTTACTACAAAACTAGATAGAAACTATTTCACCCAATTCTGTTGGTTTGTAAGAACATAATAGTCTACGTACAAGAAAGTCACAATACTTCCAAGAACATAAACCGCAAAAGCCCACAACCATAATGTTAAACTTGAAAAACATAGTAAAATTATAGATAATACAAAGAGACTTGTACCCAGACTAAAATCATTCCGACTCAAAACCCATACAAGTCGACAGAAAGAACAAATGAACGCTTTTTTTTTCTCTCTGAATACTATCTTTTCTTTACTACTACATCACAAGGAAAAGTATTTCTTAATAACAAATTTGTGTTCTTCCAATACTTAAATGCTGCATATGTTTCAAACAAGTAACGTTGCATGAGATGAATCGTTTGTCTATGACTCACAAGTAACGAGCTTGTAATACTTTAGGACAAGATTTTTAACGGTCAACTCATATTTCATTTTCAAATATGTATTATACAATTTCTAATATCCTGACTCTAAGTTACGAGTCAAATCACAAGTTGATTAGAGTCACAACTTAACAGCTATTGCCACGGCAAATGACCACTATATGAAATTTTAAGAATCGACATCATTAGCTAGTGAGAATAGCTTACCATGGGATGACTCCACATCTAGAATAAGATCAAGCGCGTAGTCAAAGTAAGGAACTTGACTACTTAACCCACACAAATTAAAATCGTCTTGAATATACTCATCATCAACTTCACAGAAAAATTCATTTCCCCTCAAATTGCAAAACCATGAAATCCAAGAAGTGTCATCCTCATCAGAACCACTAACATCAGACTCCTCACTGTCTGTTTCTGATTCCTCTGCTAAAAAAACAAAAAAATAAACGTATGTCATGGTTGCCCAAAAAGAAAATCATGCCTTATATAGGCAATCCATAAACTAGAAACACAAGCAAAATATGTAATGACTTTAACGAAATAGATGTAGCTGATGATTGACATTCTTTAACCAAAAAAATAAACACTTTACTATATAAACCATTGGTATTGGTGTACCATTCCTAAAATTCACCAAAGATGCCAAATGTAAGTGCATAACCTCTATCTTAAGGGTGTTTTTGGGTAAACTTATATGAAGAGCATATAGCTAAAGCTTATTGAACTATAGTATTATCAAAAACCCCAGTAAAAAGGTTAACCTTATATTCTTATTGCTTCATATAAAAGCTCATAGGCCCTTTGAGACAAGCTTACATAAACACCTTTAACAAACTTTTTGTTGTTTTAGAAACACAAAAAAATCCACTCATTAAGCAAACTTATCCAAACACCTTAATAACCAACATTCAAACAAGCATATTGACGAGAGAACCTGCAACCTCTGAACAAGTCAAAAAACTTGTGTTTGGATTCATAATGCCAAACTATAACTTGCAAAAACATCGATAACCAGCAAAGCTGACAGGCCAGACGCTTGTCCCAAAGAAAATATGTGAAAGAAAATACTCTGCCAGCTAAAGAGAGTGTCCAGACATATTGGGAAACATAAACCTATTCTCAAAGCCCCTTTTGCCAAATGAGGTACGCGCCTAGTAATGCCACGAACAGCCAGGCTAACGAATTATGATTGCATATCATCATTTTGTACATCTCATTTCATATATAATGTAGTGGTGTCAAAACAAAAATGTAGTGACTTTTGGTTCAAGGGTCGGAACAACTATGGGTTGTCGTCAGCTTGTGTCTTTTGGAATAATGGGTATAAGTTTGACAGTGCGTGGGTACACACACACACACACACACACACACACACACATATATATATATATATATATATATATATATATATGTATATATATATATAAATATGTATATATCAACCAAACAATTATCATATACCCATTCCTTCATTCAATTAGGCTTCAACCAAACCCATAAGTAATGCAAATCATTAAACATAGTACAAAAGATACATACAAATTGCTATTGCTATAACTACCACAGCTTAAACTTTATCACCAGCAAATTTATATCAAATAATACATACACAGACACACATATACATCTAAAAAAAATGAAATAATAAAAATAATAAAAAGAGAAAAAAGAAAACGAACCATCGGAAGCTGCTTTATTGGTTTTGGCAGTGGAAGTTGAAGGAATAGATGATAATTTATTAATACTATTATTATCTTTTTCTTTATTGATATTAAAAAGCCTAGAAGAAGTTGTTGAAGCTGAAGGAATAGAATTAGAATTTGTTAAATGTTTATCTAAGGCTTCATTTATTCTTTTCCGATCCAAGGCTCCACCTCCTCCCACCATTTCTGACCCACCCAGATATGATCACCAACCCCCTCTTTGCTATATAGGTGTTGGTAAGATTGAATTGAATTGAATAATAATGGATGAAGTGAAGGTGGATTTAATTGATAAAGAGGAAGGAAAATAAAAAAAGGATTTGAATTTCAACAAATTGGAAATGGAGATGGAAATGGGGGACGGAGAAAATTAGGGTTGGTTTGGGTAGCCACAGAGAGAGAGAGAGAGAGAGAGAGAGATCTTTGTTTGTGTTTTGATTTGATATTTTTTGGGTGAAATTCTTTTATCATTTGTGTTACTTTTTCATTGATTTTATACGGGTTTATTTTATACTGAGTTGATTAATTAATTTTACAAATGTACCACGTGGCTGTCGTGATTCGTATTTTCGTCTCTATGTCTCTTCTTATCATGACGTCATCTTCTCCTCATCTTTATTGTTACATTAGCTTTTTCTCTCCAAGACACACCCAAAAACACCCTCCTCCCTATCATACTCTCATCTTCACCTCATCCTCACTGCCACATAAGTTTTCTCTCTCTCCACTTTTATTTTACCAGATTATTATATAAAACTATTATTTTTTATATATAATTAATTCATTAAATTAATAACATTTAAAACATACAAAAATATTTAAAAACATAATAATAAGGACTAAATGAATAATTTTCAAAACTAATAAATAAATTTCATAAATATGTTTATATTTCAGGGACTAAACTGAAAATATATATAAAATACAAGGATTAAATTGAAAAATACATTCCATCATCTTCTCTATAGTCCATGTACCTGCAAAAGCAAAAAAAATAATATTTAAAGCCTATATATATATATATATATATATATATATGAAAAATACATTCCATCATCTTCTCCATAATGCATAGTCCATGTACCTGAAAAAAAAATATAGTAAGATGTGTTACATTAATACTTAAACGGACCCCACGTTGGACCCACACAACTCTTCTACGGCTTTCTTGATTCCAATACATCTTGCAAAATAAAATAAAATAACATCAGTTTTACGTATATTTTACGTATATATATTTTTAAATTTTACGTATATATATTTTTAGATTAATTATTTATTATTGGTTGATGGAAATGGTGAAATGGTTCAAATATATCCGTTTCTTTGGCACCCTGCAAATATAAAAAGTAACGAATTAGTATATATATGTAATGTTTATTTTTTACGCATATGTAAAAATAATTTTATATATATAAAATTTATGTATATATAAAAAATGATTTCTAATAAAAATGATTTCCAACGTTTAAAAAATGATTTCTATTAAATTTATATATATAAAATTTATGTATATATAGTATATATTTAAAACCGATAATATATATATATATATATATATGTATTTATGTATATATAATATATTAAAAATATTTAAAACCGAAAATATATATATATTTATTCTATATTCTATATATATTTACCTATGATCTTGAGAGAGAAATAGAGCAAGAAAGAAAGCCAGGCAGGAATGGTAAAAAATGAAAGAAAGATTGGGTGAAAACGAAGGAAAAGGAAGTTGCTATAAGTAGAAAGATTTTGGTACCTCTTTGGCAGCGACGTCGCTGCCAAAGAGTTGTCAATCATACAGCTTCTCCCGGACTGCCACGTATAATAAAGTGGTCGGAAAATGTCCCCCCTCTTTAGCAGCGGCGTCGCTGCTAAAGAGTTGTCACGGATCATATCCGACAACTTTATTACACGTGGCAGTGTGGGAAAATCTATGCTACCCCTCGCTGCTAAAGGGGTGGTCGGGTTACTAATTTGTCTGGTTGGTCCACCAGAGGCCTAATAATAATAATGTATATCTTTTGTCATAAGCTATGGTCTATGAATTGTGTTTCAGTTTTTGACTTTAAAATTGGGTTTCAGATTCTAAACTTGTCTTCAGATTTTCATCTGAAAATGGTTTCAAAATTACCAATGAAACATATAAAGTAAATAGTTGTACCCATGCATAAAAATAACACATAATTAGTGAAACTAAATAAAAAATCATAGATTAAAACCCATGGATTAAAAAGCCATATATTAAAACTCATACCCTATAAAGTATAAACCAAAATAAAGATGGAGAAGCTTCAGAAAGAAAATCACATCCCTTAACTAATATCTGTATAAGAAACATCAAAATGGAAGAACAAACAAAAGAGAACCGATCAAAAGTTAACAATCAAGAAAAGAAAACTTAAAAAACTTACATTTTCATCATCATCATCTTTATCTTGCTACTTGTAAAACAAATAAACAAAAGAAAAAAAATCTGCAAAAAAAAAATAATACAAATCAAAGAGTATTGGACCAATAGTATATTACACGGAATATTTCCTTTCCTTATTATTAGCTTATCATTACTTTGTTTCCATGTTTAGTTTTTGTAGGTTTTCTATTTAATCTTCTGCTTGTATCTCAGCATAATCATCCGAAAATAATACAAATCAAAGAGTTGTTTTCTGATCACTTGATTTCTACAGCAATAGATCCCGAGAAATGGTATACCTTGTCATTCTTTTGACACATTAGTTTGTCAGCTTCATGATTATTATGTATTGGTGTGGGGATCTCTGCTAGCTGAGGGTTTTCAGCCCACGAGGGGGGCCATTTCCATTCATCCATGTTAATAATGTCACAGACTATAGACATTAACGAGAAGTCCGCACTGTACATCATTCGAGGTATTAGATACTGACGAAGTGGACACACATTGCACCATATATCAAACCATGCGGAAGCAGTTCTCCCATCCCCCAATTGATATACAATGTGTGGCCTGATGCGGTCCCTTAATTGAAGAAACTTTTGCCAACCATGACTAACATCTTGCGTGATTTGAACATCCCAACAATGACATTCTTTCAAGCTGTATGAGTGTATCCATTTTACCCATAGGGAATCCTTTTTAATCAAGATAAACCAAGCATTTGTACACATTACTGCGACATTCCATTTGGCTAGACTTCTAATTCCCAACCCTCCTTGAGTTTTTCGTTTTGCTTTGGTGTGGGTCTTGGGTCGGGTATCTTTTGCTTTGAAGCATATGTGGATTCTGGACCTTTGTATTATTGTATCTTTTCCCCAGGGCTGGTTGGGACCATACCAAAAATACCATTGAGTGAAAACCAGTGGCACAGCCTTCATTGGTGGGGTTTTTCTCACGTCTCGCCACGTAATTGACATGAGTTTTTTCATCCCTTCTACGGTCCTTGCAGTTAAGGTCCTGAAATGTGTCTAGATTGTAGTTCTTGTAACATTTGGCCTACTAGCGATTTGCTAGTGGTCGTTTGTATATTAATATACTTTTGCTGTTCAAAAAAAAAAAAAAAACACATCGATCTTTCCATGAAACTTTCGCTTTGCCTCTTTTGGACTCCCCTTGGCACCATAGTGATGTAGAACGAAATCAAGATAACTAATCGAACCTGTTGATTCCTAAGAATAACAGGAACAATTCTTCTAATCGTCGATTCAAAAAGAATACCGAAAATTAAGAATTTCACACACAAACGCACACTAGTGTTATGGAGAAAATGATTTTTTAATAAAATTGATAACTGATCATCTTTCTACCTTTACAATCATATAAATAGTAGTGCAAAATTCGAACGAGCCTAAAAAAGCAAGTGGGCCAAAAGTTATAACAAAAACAAAGTCCAAATAAACCGAAAACAATTATAAAAAGTCCAATAACTTATAGAAAAAGGCCTTTTCGGGCCCGAAGGCTGACCCAAACCGCCTAAGGTGTTTGTAGAAACGTGCCCCTCGTTCCAGCGGTCGTTTCTAGTGGTCATACGCAAAAAACGGAGCCCTGTAGCTCAAGTTATACCCATTTTAGTGAGACACATTTAGAAGTTGTATTATGACCCTCTAAATACATAATAACCTTCTCTTCTACACTTGGACCCGCATCACATAGAAACCATCGCATCAGTTGTTCCATCTTCTTAATAGTGGATTTCGGTAATATATATAATTAAACACGAGGACCAATAGACCTGCATTATTGCATAGACGATAAAACATAAATAATGAGTTGTACTCGTCCCGCAAAAGAGAGGGATCCGTTACTACAAATCTGTTTGTTGACTTACTGTAACACCCCAAATTTTAAAGATTTTTATATTATTAAAAATAGTATATATATATGAGGCAAATAAGAGTTAATATATGACAACCTAGTTTAGTAAATATTATTGGTGAAATAAAAATAAAAATATTATTAGACGTTGA
>JAOEHQ010049809.1:0-20414 GCA_025447715.1 Asclepias incarnata
TAATTTAAAGTTGACAGAAGAAAGTTTTTTTAATATAATTTATTGCTCATAAGTAATTAGTAATTACTTAATACTTATGGTGTCCCCGTCCATCGGACGGGTATAATCTAGTGAGTATATAAATGAAGATGCATAATGTAAGTTTTCTTTTTATCAAAAAACATGATGAAAATATGATTTTTAATAAGTTTGTCTATAACGTAAAAACATATAATAGTACTTTGTATCCAGTAAATTGCATTGAATGTGTTTAATACAATGAGGAAGGTCATGAAGTTGATGATGTTTTCTTGAACATCCAACTATCTGTCTTTAACCGTTGCAAAAGATGTTCGAATTGGTTGGAGTGTATAGATCTTGAACTCGAGAGGGATGCTTTAATTTGGATTAAGGCTAAGTTGAATTTAAATGTTGGTTAAAACCCTAGTAACATTATATCATTATTTCATATTTATTTATTCTCATCTTGAACATCATCTTGAACAACTATTGACCGATTTATTCAATATAAGTGTGTGAAAACCGGATAAAAAATGAACGGCACCAAATGACTTGTAGATGTTGCCGACTGGTAAACAGTGAAATGCCGAGAATAACATTAATCATTATTCTTAAAAAAATTAATCATTAGTCACAAGTTTATATTTCATAAAGGAATACCATTATTAGATTAAATTGAAATAAATTACTTTTGAACAGCTAAACGTTGGATTAAATTCATAAAATTAAAACGATATAGAAAGATTAACATGACTTCTATGCAAAAATGACGTTGAATTAAACTAATTGGATTAAATCATCACTAAATAACAAATCATAAAAGGCATTGATTGAGACTTAGATAAATATGCCTTATACGTGTCATCAAAGTAGTTAAAGCATTCCCGAGGAACTCTTTCTTTCTTTCTCTCTCTTTTTCTCAATCAAATCATAAAAACAATAAATTGAAATCTTGAAAAGACCCACAAATTTAATCACCAGAAAAAAAGAAAAAGAAAAAAAAGCAGCACATATTAATATCAACAAGCATTTGGGGTTTTCCAAGTTTCATATTAATTGGTAAGCCATTTTTTTTCAATTACCAAATTTTACTTATAATACAATTTATGGAAAACCCCATTTGTTCATCTTAATTTTTTCTATAGATATCGATACATATTGGTATATTTTGACTTAAATTTTATATAAAAGATTCAATTTTTATATAAAAAGATTGAATTTTTATATAAAATCTTTGAGAGGTTGATAATGGTTGCCTTAGATCCATGTAATCCATATGTCACATGTTCCAAGATTTTAATAAAGTTGGAAACTTTTTAGGTTTTCATCTTGTGATTTTGATATTTTCTTTAGTTTTCATGAATCCCCTTTTGCCTTTATTGCTTAGTAGATTGATGGAAAAAGGTTGTTCTTGATGCTTTTAATAATTGTTTAAAGGCTTTGTTGCTTCTTTTCATATGATTTTCAAG
Organism: Asclepias incarnata; assembly: GCA_025447715.1. Lineage (NCBI taxonomy): Eukaryota > Viridiplantae > Streptophyta > Magnoliopsida > Gentianales > Apocynaceae > Asclepias > Asclepias incarnata. The sequence continues at coordinate 1,470 of JAOEHQ010049809.1, forward strand.
AATCTTGTAAGAAAAAAAGTTTAATATTCGTTGAGTCAAAACCTCGTCTATCCCGGATAATCTGAACAGGAAAAACCTTATGAAATTAGTACTATTTTGGTGATCATTATTAGATTAGATCCATTGTTGGTTTAGGCCCATTATTGATCTTATTGAAATTTGAGGTTAAAAAAAGAAAAGAAGAGAAGGTGGTTTATAAGGGAAATGAATCAAGATTCCTGATGATAGAAGCTAAGTTTGTGAAAATTTAGAAACAAAGATTTGTATGGAAGATATGTTAACGGATTCTATTTCGGAGAATACTTCACTTGGGAGTCATACCGCTGGTCGTGTGAAGCTACTAACTGAAACTGCTAGCTTGTTAAGTAACAAAGTGGATATGGGATCCGTTGGTAACGATGTTATTATGAATCAAGAAAACAACGATATTGATGAAATTATGTCAATTGGGGATGAACCCATTGATGCAGATTTAGTAGGTTTGCCTATTGTTGTTGCGGTTAAGGAGATAGAAAATGATGAAGTTGTTGCAAAGGTGACACATTTAGGGGAAGAAACGACTTTAAGTTCATCTGTATTCACGGTAGTTGATAAAAATCTTAGTAAAGGGATAAAGAGTGTATTTGAATTGAAGTACATTCCGCTTTGGGGTTTTCACTCTGTTTGTGGTAAAAGGCCAGAAATGGAAGATGCTATTTCGGTGGTTCCTCGTTTTATGGAAGTTCCAATTAAGATGTTTGTTGGGGATCATGTAAACGATAGGGCTAGCTCAAATTTGACCACTCATTTCTTTGGTGTATATGACGGCCATGGAGGCTCCCAGGTATAGATATGTTTACTCCTTTTAGCTATTTTATTTGCTTAAAATTGAGCAACGTGGGCCGATCTACCTGATTGTCAGTGTAACTAGTCAAAAGGGGTAACTTTTGATCCATGTCAAAATGGGTAACTTTTTCATACATGTCAAAAAAGGTCATATCCGTTGGCCTCCCAAACCTCACGTTTGTTTATTAATTTAGTTTAATTTATTGTATTAGATATGCTTACGATATTTGTTATCATTAAAGGGATGATATTTTTTTGAGTGAATAATTTCGTTCAATTTACTTTTGGATATGTCAATGTGGTCATGTTTTACCGGTTCATATTCAAATTTCAGTAACGAGGGAACAAGTCAAACCAGTTGAAAGTAAACTGAAGACTATTTTTATTGCTTACAACCTCCTAAATTGTTCTATTTAAATTTGTAGAGTATTATAGTCCCAGAAGTGTTTGCGAGTCAACCCGACCCGACCCATTTCGAACTGTTACAACCTCCCCATCTTGCCGCCTCTTTTAATTTTATGGAATATGAGTTTTTCAGCAATCTAATACACTTAAGATGGATTTTGACCCAGGGCCCACGCCCATATGTTAGGCAAGTTATTTTGACATTGACCTTTTAACCCGTTGGAGATAACGACTCGTTTTAGGTGAACGAGCTGAAATTGCGACCTCTAGTAGCAGAAATTCTCAAAGCTGAATATATATTTTGATTTAGGTTGCCAATTACTGTCGCGATCGTGTTCATCTTGCTTTAGAAGAGGAGCTAAACATGTTTGCGCCAGAAACTAGTAACGACACGTTACAGGTCCAGTGGGAGAAAGTGTTTACAAATTGTTTTCAAAAGGTTGATGATGAAGTTGGAGGGAAAATTGCCAGAATAGCTCCTGAAGCAAACGGAGATACTTCAGAACCGGTAGCCCCAGAAACTGTTGGTTCAACTGCTGTTGTTGCTGTAATCGGTTCATCACATATCATAATTGCAAATTGTGGTGATTCAAGAGCAGTTCTATACCGTGGCAAAGAAGTAGTGGTTTTGTCAAATGATCATAAAGTGAGGCATACTTTTTTGTGGTCAAATTTCATAAATATAAAATATGCCAAAAAAGATTGATAGAGACTAACTTTTTTTGCCTTTTTATTGAAATTAGCCAAATCGGGAAGATGAACATGCAAGAATCGAGGCGGCTGGTGGAAAGGTCATACAGTGGAACGGGCATCGTGTGTTCGGTGTTCTGGCAATGTCAAGATCTATTGGTGAGTTTATTGTTAAAGGCGGATCGAGTAGTCAGTGTATGATTGTATCATTGTGTTTGGTTCCCTGATCTTTAGGTGGAGGTGCCAAAATGAGCAGGTAAGATTTAGGGCAGCTGGCAAATCTTGGCATGGGTGGGGGGCTAGGTCGACTAAAAACAGTTTTTGTTCATTTTTTTTTCTTTTGAAAACTAAGAAATATGATCACATAAGATATTGTTTTCAGAATAAAGTGGTTTAATAGATTTTCTACCCGTTTTCTTTTAGTATCTATTTAATTTGAACTATAATTAGAGATAAGACGTAAGCAAAGTTGTGACCTCTTCTAGCGATACAGCCATGGATGGACTTACATGGAAGCCGGAGCATATCCATAATCTTTTTATAGAGTAAACGAATTAAAGTCCAGCTGTTTTTCTTGTGCCTATCCCTGTTGAAAATACTGTATCTATACTAGTCACACATAGATGTTGAATTAAGTATCGATTGGTCAAGCAGATTGGTTAACGGGTTTAAAAAGGCTATGGGTCAAAACTGGGTAACTTTAACGCCAGATGGTTGGGGCTGACCTTCCAACGCTATTTTCTTCTCTTTGCTTTTTTTTGGCAAAAAAGTACTCCGTATATTATTAGAAAAAGCAATATAATTTCTTTAATAGTGTAATGTTGGAATTCATAGATATTTGCACACATTTTCTGTGATTTTCGACTTGTTCTTTTTTAGATAAAGTTTTCTATATGAGCCATTTCTACATCATATATAACTCAAATTCACCGACTATTAGATATTTGATTTGAAATTACTTTGTCTAGTGATACTACGTTATTTAAGCCCTATTCCTTGTTTTTGTGTTTTTCAGGTGACGGGTATTTGAAACCTTGGATAATACCTGAACCGGAAGTCACATTTACAGCACGAGCTAGAGAAGACGAGTGTCTGGTTTTAGCTAGTGACGGGCTGTGGGATGTTATGTCTAATGAGGAAGTTTGTGAAGTTGCTAGAAAACGGATTCTTATTTGGCATAAAAAGAACGGCGGAAATGTAGCCGATAGGGGCACTGGCAATGGAGTTGATCTTGCAGCGCAAGCGGCAGCTGATTATCTTGCAATGCTTGCTTTACAAAAAGGAAGCAAAGACAATATATCTGTGATTGTTGTAGATTTGAAAACTCAAAGAAAGTTCAAGACAAAATCTTGATTGATTCTTATCATTTGAGTGGTTCATCCACATCTATTATATAGTTTTGTTTTGTTTTATTTATTTATTTTATTACAGTTTTAAAAGTGGTTTCACCGTTCCATTTCTTTTCTATATGGTCTATAATCAAGTATCTCATACATTATACAAGAAAGACGCGTGGTTGATATTTTACACCATGGTAACTTTTAGCTCTCTTAACTCTAAAGCAAGAAGGGAGGGATCATGATCGTAAATATATGTATCGTGACAGCGACACTATGCATGTTTAGTGGGGATGATGTTAAGAGAAGAATTTATATAATATTATATATGCAAACCATGACAGATTTAAAAGGTGTTCTTTATTACACCAAGTCATGGTTTATTGATTTATAGAAGGGTACCCGCGCAATGGTGGCGGCGGCGGTGTTGTAGTGGCGGCGGCAATTGGTAGTGGAGGTGGCGCGACGGGTGGTGGCGGGGTGTGGTTATTATTGTAAATGTAATTGATGTAGAAAGGGGTAGTGTAGTTATTTTAGGAGTTGAGAGTTTTATGTTGAAAATAATTTCATTAAGGGTATTATAGGTATTTTAAGTAGAGATGTTTAAATTAGTGAATAAAAAGAGAGAGACATTTTGAGTTTATCAACTTCTTAGTTGAAAAAAAAAAAGAGAAAATGTCACAAATGGTCATTGTGGTTGGCAATATTCGCATTTTAAGACCTGCGCTTTTTTTCGTTGCTAACTGTCCCTGGGGTTTTCATTTTCATTGTCAGCAGTCCCTGACACTAATAATCGTTAGTTTAAGACCGTTAATGAGAATATAATCCTCCATATTTAAGTGTATATATAAATATTAAAGCTAATTACACTTTTGATCTTCAAAAACCTATTCTAAATCACAAACATATACAAATAATCATCTAAAAAAAACCTATACAAAAAAAAATTCATTAATTAATGTTTCATAATTAACAAATGGAGTAGCAGACCAAGTTTCTCAAATTATAAAAATAAAAAAAGTAAGCAAAATAGTTCCGAAATCATCATCTGTTGCGTATTGAATTTAATGTAGGAAAATATCATTGAAGCCTAAAGATCAGAATAGACTTGCATACATATCTATAGCTATATCCAGATATCTATTTATACCTATATGAGTGAAAGCACGTATTCATTTTTACACCAATTAGTATCGGTATCATACTATCATATAAAGAATAGTAACGGGCCGTCTGATTTCATTTTCTTAATATTTGGGCTTGTCATATCTAATTTGTTTTGGGCCTCTCGCCGACGCTTTGGTCTTTTAACAAATTATTTCCAATTTCATTTTCTTATTATTTATTATTTTTCATATTTGTTAATTGGATCTGATCATTTTTCTAAATTTGTTACATTTTCAAAATTATCCTATCTTATGACACATGAACTACTACTTAATGTATACTCAACGTGATAGTAGTGGGTACGCTTAGGATATATACGTCCGATGTTTGTAATCCTTATTATTTTCAATTTTTATTTCGGTTGATGTTTTATTATTGTGGATTATTTTTTGTTTCTATTTTCTAATGATTTTAGAAATTTGCGCTTTAATTAAGTTTCTATTATTATTTTGTGTTTTTATTTTTAATTTTTTACTTTCATGCTTACTATCTTTCAGAATTTATATAATTCTTAAATGTGTTATAAAATCATTATGTTGTGAAATTTCTTTAACGTATAATAACTTCTTCAGTAAAAAGATTAACATCAACTCAGTTCTTCGAACTATATAATTTCGAACTATATAATGTTTCTGAAAATTCGTTATAAATTTTGCATGGTACGGAACACATCGTGGGGCAACGCTCTAGAGTAAAAGAAATTAAATAAATATATTATTTAAATAAGAAAAAAAAACCCTGACATATTTAAACTTGTGACTTTGTCTGAAAAAACCAACAAAACCCACCGTGTCATCCTAGTATCACCAAAAAGAAATACAAATCTTTTCTCTTCCGATTCCGATCACTCACAGTAAGATATCTATATCTGTATCTATATATATATTCTTCTAATTTAATTAATTTCACAATTTTAATTATTCCAATCGAAACCCTAGGTTTAGGATTAGGGTTTCGATTATAAAAATTGTGAAATTAATATTAGAAATAAAAATGAATAGACCCGGGTATCGATATCGTAAAATTATCAATGCTGCATTTGCCCTAGTGTTAATTTCCCTAATTTGCAATAAATTTGATCAAGTTTTTGATCATGGTCAACGCAAGTCAACGGGTAGAAGGTCTATGATTGAACTAAGCTTAAATGTAAGTAATAGTAGCCCGGGAATGGATATACCGTGTACCGGTATAACGAACCATGTTGGTTATGCTACAAGTTGTAAGTTTTTGAAAGCTAACCCGCATTGTTCGTCAGACGGGCTTTTTGATTACTTGAAGTTTTATTATTGTGATTGCAATGAAGGTGCATTTGGTGCTATAGTTTTAGTTGTTTGGTTAGTTGGTTTGTTTTACTTGTTGGGTAATACTGCAGCGGATTACTTTTGTTTGTCGTTGCAAAAGCTTTCGGGCTTGTTGAATTTGTCCCCAACTGTAGCTGGTGTTACTTTGCTTCCGCTTGGGAATGGGGCTCCGGATGTTTTTGCTAGTATTGCTTCGTTTGTCGGGAAGGATACGGGTGAAGTTGGGTTGAATAGTGTTTTGGGTGGTGCGGTTTTTGTTACTTGTGTTGTTGTTGGGATTGTGTCGATTTGTGTGGCTGATCAGGGTGTGCAGATTGATAAGAAGGCGTTTGTTAGGGATGTTGGGTTTTTTGTTTTTACGTTAATGTTTCTTTTGTTGATTCTTGTTGTGGGTAAGGTGAGTGTTGTGGCTGCAGTGGCGTTTCTGTCTATATATGTGGTGTATGCGGTTTTTGTTGCTGCAAATGAAATTGTTAGGAAACATGTTCAGAGGTTGAAATTAGACGCTGTCACTCCATTGCTTCCGCTTAGAGTGAACATATTTTCTCAAGGAAATCAAGATGAGGATTCGGTTCAAAGTTCTTTGCTTGACGTTGAAACGGAAGCTGATGGTTCACAGTGGCGTAATTCTTTACCCGAATGGATGTGGGCTTCTAATGTTGCGATCTATTCAAATCAAATGAAGTTTCAAGAACATGAAAGACATTTATGGGGATGGCATGATGACGCCATTGAGGTTGATCAGCCATGGTTCTCCTTTTGGAATCTATGTTCACTACTGGAGTTTCCGTTGGCCGTTCCAAGAAGGTTGACCATTCCTTTAGTCGAAGAAGAAACATGGTCAAAAAATTATGCAGTTTCAAGTGCAATCTTGTCCCCACTTCTTCTTGCATTCTTATGGAACACGCAAGAGGATTTGGGCACTCAAAGCAAGATCATTGTGTACATTCTTGCTGCTTTGGTTGGCTCCACTCTCGCCATCCTTGCATATATGCGCACTATACCTGACCACCCGCCTCGTGAGTTCCTATTCCCATGGGTTTTTGGTGGATTTCTTATGAGTATTGTTTGGTTCTACATGATTGCGAACGAGCTTGTTGCGTTATTGGTAGGATTTGGTGTGTTTCTTAAAGTAAATCCTTCAATTCTTGGATTAACGGTACTGGCTTGGGGTAATTCTATGGGTGACATGGTATCAAATATAGCACTCGCGTTGGACGGTGGGGATGGTGTCCAGATTGCCTTATCTGGATGCTATGCCGGTCCCATGTTCAATACACTCATGGGTTTGGGAATTTCGTTGCTGCTTGGATCGTGGTCAGTAAAACCTGCCTCATACAGTGTTCCGCAAGATAACAGCCTTTACTATACCATGGGGTTTCTCATTTTTGGACTTCTATGGGCTCTTTTTATCCTGTTAAGAAACGACATGCGCCCTAATAGGATATTGGGTACAAGTCTTGTTGCTCTTTATTTGGTTTTTCTATCAGTACGGTTAACGAGTGCAATGGGGATCATGTCATTGTTTGGCCTAAGTAAATAATATCACAAAAAAAATTGCAATCGTTTGTGAATGTTTTATGAGTGAATTTTGAGCTGCATATGACATGATGTTCAGGGTCATTCACACGGCTACGGGCCACCATCTCTAGTGCACAGTTGTTAGTGTAGATTGTAGTTTCAAAATTCCAAATGTTAGTGTAATGATCAATTTTATTGTTAATTACAAAGCTACGAGTCTTTTCTTGTGACATAATTTGGGTTGTTGATGTTTTGTTTATTCTTAAGTTTCTTGCATTATGTATTTCTTGCTCGTCAGTTCGGTTATCACTGGAGAGTCGTCATGCATATCTATGTACCAGTGTCTTATTACCATTATTATATATTAAAAACCAAAGTCGCATTTATTTTTATTTATTTATTTGGAAAATCAGTGTAGTTACAATTTACTTATTTAATTTTTTGAAAAAAGTAAAGAAATGTGTACACCCAAATTAATGTTGAATTTTTTACTCATATCAATCAGATTTAGAATCTTTGCTAGATATCAGTTGATGTGTGTTCTGAAGGCCACAATAGGGAAAGAACCTTAAACAACACTTGGTGGAATTTAATGTGAAACCTATATGGAATGTCTTATTTTTTTGGTAACACGAGACTTTTGATGTTTGGTTTCTTGGTTTCTGGTTGTTCTTTGTTGTCATTTATTAATGTTTGATTCTTTGGTTTTAAGTTGTTGCTCTTTTCTGTCGTACCACTGTTATGCTCCTCCGGTTCTGGGGAAGGTTGTAATTCAGAAGTTACCAATTGGATTGGAGAAAGTGATCCAGGAGGTTTCAAGTGAAACCATGAAGGGATTTTACAGAAAATGGTACCATTTGAAGAACATGGCTGTTATTGCTGTTGGAGACTTCAGGGATACACAGGTTAGAATATTTACAATTGCATATCATTAATGACAAACATAACGGCATATATAGTTGTGCCTTTTTCTTCGATTAGTGGTGGATCTAGGATTTCTACCTGTGTATGCACCACCATTATGGCATTATAAAGCGTTTTCACGGCGTCATGGACTCATGAGATGAACTTTTAACAGTTTATGCTTATTTGTTTTTACACAGCAGAAACGCTGCAAGCTTATTGGCTTATGACCTCGAGTGGATAAGCTCATAAACCGATAAAAAGTAAGCTAATTGGATTATGATTTTTACATAAGTCAATAAGCAAAAAAACAAGCTAATCCATATACCCAACTAAAAGTGGAGTATTGGCATTTTGTGCTGCTAGATTGGGTGTGTCAAGTTGATCATGGAACGAGTGTATGTTCTTAATGATTCTACGCGGTTAATCATAAGCAAAAATATGGTTAGAGGAAGGAACATGTTGGAAATTTATTATTTAGATGTCCTTATTTTGATTTTTCTTAAGCTAGATTAGGAGGATTTACATAGCTCATTTCATGATAGTTGGTTCTCATATTTTAGGTCCATCTGTTTGCTCCATTTCTCTTATCATTTTCGTACTTTTGGTAAGAAAACCATAATTCTGCAAGCATTATTGTATTCAAATTAGTTTGGCTTTTTTGTTGAGTTATTTTTAAAGATTGTTCTCTTACAGTGAAAGGTACCAATACAGTACTATGACTTGCCATTCTGCCATCCAGGTTAGCATTTTGGCTCATAGTATAAAAGGCAGATGAACTACCAATCTTGGCATGGGTGGGGCTAGGTCAACTAAAAACAGTTTTTGTTGAATGTATTTTTTGAAAAATAAGAAATATGATCACATAAGATATAGTTTTCAGAATAAAGTGGTTTAATAGATTTTCTACCCGTTTTTTTTTTAGTATCTATTTATTTCATCCATTTTAACCATTATTAGAGATAAGACGTAAGCAAAATTGCCACCTCTTCTAGGGATACGGCCATGGATGGACTCATGGAGTAAAAGAATTAAAGTCAAGCTGTTTTTCTTGTGCCTATCCCTGTTGAAAATACTGTATCTAGTACTAGTCACACATAGATGTTGAATTAAGTATCGATTGGTCAAGCAGATTGGTTAACGGGTTTAAAAAGGCATTGGGTCAAAACTGGGTGACTTTAACTCCGGATGGTTGGGGCTGACCTTCCAACACTATTTTCTCCTCTTCCTTTTTTTGCAAAAAACTACTCCGTAAATTATTAGAAAAGCAATATAATTTCTTTAATAGTGCAATGTTGGATTTCATAGATATTTGCACACATTTTTGGTTATTTTTGACATATTTGTTTTTAGATAAAGTTTTCTATATGAGCTATTTCTACATCATATATAACTCAAATTCACTGACTTTAAGATATTTGATTTGAAATTACTTTGTCTAGTGATACTCCAGCCCTTTTCCTTGTTTTTGTATTTTTCAGGTAACGGGTATTTGAAACCTTGGATAATACCCGAACCGGAAATCACATTTACAGCACGAGCTAGAGAAGACGAGTGTCTGGTTTTAGCTAGTGACGGGCAGTGGGATGTTATGTCTAATGAGGAAGTTTGTGAAGTTGCTAGAAAATGGATTCTTATTTGGCATAAAAAGAAAGGCGGAAATGTAGCCGATAGGGGAAATGGCAATGGAGTTGATCTTGCAGCGCAAGCGTCAGCTGATTATCTTGCAATGGTTGCTTTACAAAAAGGAAGGAAAGATAATATATCTGTGATTGTTGTAGATTTGAAAACTCAAAGAAAGTTTAAGACAAAATCTTTGATTGATTCTTATCATTTGAGTGGTTCATCCACATCTATTATATAGTTTCTTTTTTCTTTTTACAGTTTTAAAAGTGGTTAAACCTCACTGTTCCATTTGTTTTCTTTATGGTATATAATCAAGAATCTCATACATTAATCCAGAAAGAGGCATGGTTGATATTTTATACCATGCCGATTCCATGGTAACTTTTAGCTCCCTTGACTCTTAAGAAAGAAGGGATGGATTACGACGGTAACAATGGGGGGAAAAGATATATGTATCGTGGACACGGTCTATCTTGCTTTGTAGGAAGAACTAAAAGTCATCGCGCAATAAACCATCGCGACACTATGCATGTTTAGTGGGATGATGTCAAGAGAAGAATTAGCAGAACCCTTGAGGGAAACAGATGCGTTTAACATCAGTTTTGAATCAAATATCCCATGGAACTTATTACTCATAACTCAACTATTGTAGTTACTATAACTTCTTGTTGATCATATAATATTATAGTTGCAAACTGTGACAGATTTAAACCAACCACAATGATACAAGTTGGATTACTTACTTTGTCAGAATATTTCGGCAGATTCGGGACAGAAGCTTCTTGCCCCTAACATTTGGCTGCGGTTCATCCACATTAATATTGATTTGTTGATTTGTTCAAGACTCAATATGGAAACTAAACCGACATGCTTCTAGCCATGAACTATTCAAGTAGCACAGTAACTGAAGGTTGTTGGTTTAAGTCCCGTTATGCACACAAATCTCTTTGAATTGCCTTTCAAATAAATAGAAATAAATGAAAAACTAACAGCATTCAAGGAAAGGAAGAACTAGCTTCAAGACACAAGATTACACCAAAAGAACGTCTTACAATAACAAGGTTCCAGCCCTAATCTATAACGTAAAGTCTGTCTTAAAAGACTTGAACCCAACAACAGAATATGACAGTTTTGTACCAATCAGAATCAACAGGAAATAATATCACGAACAAAATACGACAGTTTCGTGCTTTCGAATGTTAAAACTTACCAATCAGAACCGACAGCAAATAATATCACGAACTTGATCCCTTGTCATGATGCATTACTGACAAGAACCTAAGAAGCTAACAACAGAAAGTAAAGAGCCAAGGATGACTTCCCTTATGAACCACGGCAAATATTTGCTTGCTGGTTCACTGAGTCGTTTCACTTCATCAGCAAAACATTTGGTGGGTCCCACCAAGCATACCACAATTGTCGGTCCTGCCAGCTTGTGTGGGCCCATCCACGTGCGTATTGTAGATAGAGAACCTGTGTTCTTGCTGGTGAAAGAAGTTGTCGCCATTGGAGACACTTGAAATATCTGAGCAAGTAGCACCACCACCACCAAGATCCTTGTTTTCATGACACAAATCATCTTTTTTATTGATCGAGCCATCAGGTTGAGTTTCCTGAACTTTTTTCAAGTTTAGAAAACGACCACCAGGTCCTCTAGCCCTTTTGAGTGCATGAGCATGTCTGGATTCATGGAGATACGGCTGTCCAAGTTTTACGAAGAAAAAAGGTTACAGATGACCTTGCAATGAAGAGATTAGTAGACATGTCAACCAGGTCAAGTTTTTGCCTCCAATAAAAATGAGTCAAATGGACTGAAAGTCGTTGAAAGTGTATTTTAATGCTTTAAACATCCTAAAGCATTTTGTTGGGGAAATTAGTTTTTTACTGAAATAATTAGATTTTCGTAATCACAACTACACACTAATTGTTTATTAAAGCTATAACTTCAAGACAAAAAAAAGTATTTTAAGACCCAACTCAACCAAGACTATAAAAACCAGTTTTGACCTGTCCCCCAGCCCTCTGACCCACCCATAATGCCGGCTCTTTAAACTTCTGAGCAGAGAAGCAGAGAAGCACAGGCTACGCATGCATACCTTCCGTGGTTTCAAAAGCTTGTTTTGTGCCTCAAGTTTGGCCCGATACTGTCTCCTACGAAGAATTGCATTGTACTGTTTCACATTGACATACACCGGTTCATCGTGTGCATAATCAAGAGGCAATGGCACTCGAGTACATGCCATGCTTATTCCTTGGGGATGAGGAAGCTGTTAATAAATAAACAATAAAAATAACAATACACAGGTCAAACTTGAAAGAACTAAAAACATTAATCTTGTAAATGAAACTTGACAAGGAATTAGAATCATTCTCAGATAAAGAAAGTAAACGTCACTTTTATAGAAAAGCAAAAGTAAAGAAAATGCTGAATGTTTGTTTAGTAGGTAAAAGAAGGGCATCTTACAATAAACTAGACGCATGCCCGCGCGGTGCAACAGCGATGGTGGTGGTGGTGGCGACGGGAGGTGGTGGTGTGGTTATTAATGTAAAGGTAATTGATGTAAAAGGGGGTAGTGTAGTTATTTTAGGAGTTGAGGGATCTATGTTGTAAATTATTTCACTAAGAGTATTATAGGTATATTAAGTGGAGATGTTTAAATTAGTGAATAAAGGAGAGGGATAATTTGGGTAGATCAATTGCTTTTTTGAGGAAAAAAAGAGCGGGGGTGGGGGGGTGTTGATGCTTTATATACTAGTATAGATATTATCTTAGACAAAGCAAATTAAAAAAAATTGTCAAGCTTATCCAGCATGCATGATGATTCATAAACCTTTTTATGACCAACTATTCGGAATCAAGGCAGATATCAAATCTAGCTGCAAATATAGTATCTAATCTAGATTTTTAAGTGTTAATTTACATCCAGCAATTTAGAGACCATTAGCACAAGAGCATTTCATTTCATGATTATTGCACAGATAAATTTATCCTTGTATCAAGTCGATGAAAAGATCCACGTACGAATTTTGCTCACACCACATAGACTGGACCAACAATATGAGAAGTCAAAACCATAAAGATCAAAAGTAACAACATATTGTAACAACATATTGTAATATCAAGTTGTTCAACTTGATATGCTAATTTAGAAAGAAACAAACAATTGTTCTAGATGAGGCGGCATAATAAAGAAAGAAAACATAAAGAGAAATAGCAATGTCCTAACCATAGTTTGTGAGCCATAAGGCGAAAGCAACCCACGACAGTATGGATCAGGGTATAGAAGTGGAATGCAAGCCTGCAATAGAAACAGGGAATCATCATCACCCAAGAAATAGTTAGCTAATAAGGAAAATGCATCAAAAGTCACCCACGCTGTTTTTTTAATGCATAACACTGTAAGTTTAACACACTAGTTATTTACAAAAAGTTCACAAACTTTGTAAAAAAGATGTTTCAGGACAAGCCGATTCAGTCCATTTCAACCTACTAAACAATCACTCATTATGACCTCTTACCATACCACCCACACCCAAATTTTGCAAACTCTAGCAAGATGAGTAACATAGCCAGAAAGGAGCAAGCAAGGATGGGATATGATTCTTTATCAATTGTTGCAAGTTCAAACCAGCACCAATAAGAAAAACAACTCTCGGTTTGTAAATTTCACTCCTATGAAGAATTTTAAGAAATTTGAAAGGATTGTTGGTTTCTACTTACGAATGGCTGCCTCCTACAAACAGCTTGAGAAGTAATAGCAAAATCCTGAGTGCCCATTAGCAAAGGTGACCCGACGCTACTATCTTCATGTGTCCCGTGAACTGAGGAACGGAAAAATACCAAAGAAATTTAAAGCACTTACGAATCTAGAGTGACAGTGCACGTTATCTGGACATTTTAATAATCACAACAGTCAATAGTCCATGTAACTATGCGATTGTAGAACCTCAATTCTTGACAAGATTCTGAAGTAGTAAAATCCCATGTGAAATTTTCTGAGCAAGTGAGTAGCATTTGACTTTATACTTGGTATGGATTTTCTTACAGCCATTTGTTCAGAGTTCAGACCATGTCATTAGATTTCACATCACATATTAATAGCAAGGTAATGCACTGCCACGATAAACATCTTTCAAGGGATGGACTATGAACACAGTTTTCGTTTTTGATTGTCTCTACTTTTAGAAAATAACCGTGCCTTTAGAGGTGTGAATTACGATCCATTTACTTATAGTGGTTGATTTGGAATATGGTTCATCACTGACAGGTAAAAATGGCAAATTATACAAATTAGCTAAAAAGGAAACAGGTCAAAAATGTCAAAAGTCACCTAAAAGTATGATTTCATTTAAAAAGGGGGTAAATGGGTGGGAAACCTCTGGTCCCATGTACCGTCTTGGTACCCAGAGCGCACACCGCATAGAACTCATTCCCGGTGACTCACCATTCTCACACATGGATCACAAGATATAGTTTCTCCATTTGCCTTTGGCAAGGTTTGAACCTGTGGCATGCAGCCTTCATCTGTGGCCCCATGTGGTCACATGGTGGCGGTACCACTCCATCTAATGATGGATTGGTACAACCTCTTGAAATCGCTTAGGCAAAAACCTATCTTACAGAGTAATATTGTCACAATTTAGTTATTCATCTAATTACATTTTAAGATGTTAATTACTTGAAAAAGAAGTATTTCAGGTCAACCTAACTCATTTCAGCATGTACCAAAATTTACCCGTTGCCCAACCCGCCCATGTTGCCACCTCTATATGGCTTCTGTGTAATTAAGTCTCGTGTATACATGATATGGGTCTGGAATCAACACAAACAGAGCCTTTGTCATCCAATATTACACATGATATGAACATTAACTTACACAAAGATTACTATAGCACAAATATGACTAATAATAATAAAACTTCAACTGATTCAATCACCCACATTAACAATGATAAATAGCTAAATATACCTGACTGAATTGAAAACCTGTTTTCCCCATACTGGTAGCTATCTCCAGCACTAGCTACTTCAGGGTAAGATTGACATGTGGATTGAGTTGATGATGAATCTTGATCTTGAAACTGAAATTGAAGACCTAACTGCTTAGTGTCCCGATGAAGTGGCGTTGAAGATCCCATCTTTAAACTTAAGTTATATGACAACGCTGACTGGTCAACAAACGACTCAGCACCCCTCCACTGAGAAAGATACCCAACAATACTCGGATCACAATTCTTCTTAGGCAATTCGTGCATGCTTTCAAGGCTACAAACAACTTCTACAACGAGTGGCTCGATAGATAATCACCTGTTTATCACAT
Source organism: Asclepias incarnata (assembly GCA_025447715.1). NCBI lineage: Eukaryota > Viridiplantae > Streptophyta > Magnoliopsida > Gentianales > Apocynaceae > Asclepias > Asclepias incarnata. The sequence goes on from JAOEHQ010049809.1 coordinate 16,566, forward strand.
ATTTATCATTATTTATTTAATTTACACAGCGAATATAGAAAGGATCCAAGAAAGAAAGGCTAAAAAGAGTAGTGGAATCTTATAAACTTAAATAAACAAAGAAAGATAATGTCAAGAATTAGATGCTTATCTTGTTACAACATTACACTAAGAATGTTAACCATTAAAGAAACAAACAACCTCATAATCTACATAAAAATTAATGTTTTACTAAAAGCAATTAAACAGATGAGGTTTTCCTTGTTCAGGTTACCCGGCGGCAAGTCTTTGGCTCAAATGTACGTGGACCTGGTATTCCCATGGCCATTCCAAACCATTTTCTTGACCACCCCTTAAATGTTACCAAGTGAGATTCATCTCTTGGAAGGACATCCCTAGACTACCTTGGAGGTGGGTTCTAATGCAAATATAAACATAAATTTAATTAAAAAAAAGTTATACAAAAAAACTCACTAGTGTTGATGCCATAACTAAAGAATCTTGGACTAAAAATGTATTGATAAATCTCACAAAAATGAAGCTATTTAGAACATATTATAGACCAAATCTTGAAAACAAATTAACAACTATGATATCATTATCTAGTGGGTCCCACTAGACCCACAAAAAATATTTTCAGGGATGAATGAATAAGAGCTAAACAACACATAAAAGAGTGTCTTTAAAGTCAAGATCAAGATAATAAAAAGTTTCGAAACAAATTTTTTAAAAGAAAAAATTAAAAACAAGTAATGTAAAGAAGTAATTTTTAACAGTTTTTAACAATATTTAACGAAGACCCAGATGGAAAATCAAAGATAAACATGCAAATAAACAGGTAAACGAGACCATGTTCAGGTCACTGGAAGCGAGTCTTTTGACTCAGATATACGCGGCCTGGGTCATCCCGTGTCAGTTTCCAAACAAAGATAAACATGCAAATACCATCAAAGAAAATAATCAAGAAACTTACTTAAAATCAAGAAAAAGTCAACAAAAAGATTTTATTTTTTTTTAAAGATAGGATTTTTATGAGGAAAAAGAAAAAAGAAATGATACCCTTTGTTGGGAAGAATCCAGGCATGCTTCCTTTCCTGAAACTTTGGTGGGTTTTTATCTCTCTAACACTATTCCAAGAAATATAGATATTGGTATATGTATGTATATTTGAGCTGTGTATTTATATATAAAAGAACAAAAGATAGTACTGTTTTACATTGTCGTGGTTTCAGGGCTCCGGCAGGCAGCAAAAACCGTCAGTTGTACAAAGAAGCAACAACAGCTCCGGTTTTGTTTGTTTGGATATGTATATATATTTATTATGTATGTATAGGTTTTTTGTTTTTGGAAATTTTTTTGTTTGAAAAGAAATTAAAAAAAAAAAAAAAATTTGAGTAGGTTTTTGTCGAGTAGTGAGGTGGAAAATAAGTGGAAAATGAAAGTGAAATGTGTGAATGTATATATATTAAGGGGAAATGATCGGAACAGCAGCAGTACGGTACTGCTGTCTCACATCGAACATCCACGTGATGAAATAAATAACCACCCCCCCTAAATGTGAGGGCAGCAGTTCAGAAGATCGGAACAGCGGCAGTTCCGATCATTTCCCCATATATTAAAATGGTGCTAGTTTGTGCCTGTAAAATGCAACTAGATCGAACATTTGATGTTCGATAATAAATGATGATGGTTTGTTATGGGTGGTTTATAAATTTTAATTTATTTATAAAATTAAATTATTAATGCTTGATTAAATAAACTATGAGATTGAAAGTATCATTAGGAAAGTGACAAGTATGTTTGCTGAAAAATATTAATCAAGTATTAATATAAACAAAATTAAGCGTTAATATTAACACAATTATTAATGGTTGATTAAAAGTATTAATGCTCGAAATAGTCTTGTTTTTGATGAGATACCGGTGGATGTTAGGAAAGTGACAAGTGATATTTAACCCTTAGTTTCCTTTGGGTCAAGTCAAGAGCGAAATGGTCCCTCCTAGATTAGGAAGTTTGGAGTCGTTTTGAAGGGCAAGTTGGTATCACTGAGTTTGTTAGTGTTTGGTGTCTACCTTACGACTCTAGCATCTAGCTAGTCAGTTTTATATATACATAAATATTTGGTGATCGTTCAAAAAATAATAATACTAAAGTACTTGAATGATAAATCATTGTAATTAAAAGTAATAAAATATTTAAAAAATGAGTGGTTGTTATGAATTAATGAATAAATTATATTTAACAAAATTTTCATTTATTGTAAAACTATAGTATAGTTTTTTGCATGGAGATTGTTCGCCTAAATTTAAAAACATTATTGTCACAACCATCACGGATCATCATATAAAGCTTGACGCCGTCTCATTCATCATTTTAGCCACACCATAAAAAAATACATTTGCTATCGCGCAAGCACAAATCTAGTATTTATGAAAGTATATATTTTTGAAATTTTTTAACTTATTAGTATTTGAAAAGAAAATAAAAGAAATTGAGTGGGTTTTTGTCGTGAAGTGGAGAGGAAAGAGTAAAGGTAAAATATGTATGTATATATAATAATAATAATAATAATAATAATAATAATCAGTGTATGTATGAATAGGGATAGGGTTGCCTTTTTGTCTATGAATCATGCGAAATAGTGGTAGCATTTTTAAATGTTTTTCTTTTTTTCTGTCTCGCTCTGTATCTAGCCGCCCCTATAGGCTGCCTGATATCTCGCCACGCGTTTACTTTACAGCGTGGGTTTTACTCCCCCTGCACATCAAGATTTTACTCTTTACTTTTTAATTTTTTTTGAAAATTATTTATTTATATTTTTAATTTTACCAATTTCAACAAATATGAAAATTTATGACATGTTTTTTTTGTAAGGCGAAAATTTATGACATGTATTGTGAGAAAAAATAAATCACTACCACTTATTTCTTAATGGTAATTGAACTTTGCATCATTGCTTCTTCATAATTTTAATTTCAGAAGAAATCTAGTTATTTTCAACAAAAAAAAAAATCATGTCTTTAGCCTAGAAAGCATTTTGCTCATACTCAAATTTGAACCCAAGATCGTAAAGTCCTTTAAGTACCAATCATTACCACTTTTTAATGTCATCCTATAAAAATACATTTTTTAGAGATAATTTTTATTCTTTTATGTATGGATACATCAAACTAATACAAGTAAATAAATGAAGTATTAAGTTAAAACAAATAAAATAATTATTATTTTTAATTAACAATCGTGGTGCGTCATGAAAAGATCTTCATGCCCTTGGGTATTAGTTAGCAAATCCCTTATATTATTTATTTAACTTAATTATCAATTTAGATATAAATTAAACATTGCATAAGCAAACTTTAATTTGATGAAATTAAGGCTTTTTATTGGTCAATAAATGGTTATAATAAAAAAAATTAGTATATCTTTACACCTATATAAAGCAAAAGTCATCCTCTCTCCCCTTTTTCAACTTTCTGTTTTTAAAATACCCAAAATGTTCTTCTTTTTTTAAAATTTTCTTTTTATAGTTAACCATATACCTAAAATACCCTTAATAAAATAATTTACAACATCTATCTCACAACTCCTAAAATAACTACACCCCCTTTTACATCACTAACCACACCGCCGTCGCCGCCACCACCACCTGTTGTCGCTGTCATCGCTACCATCATCGCCGCCACATCGTGCGGGCTTTAATCTAGTATTAAGATTAAGATAAGATAAAATTAAGGTAAGATTAAGATTAGTCCATTATAGCATTACTAATAGATAAAATTGTGTACCTAGTCACTAGAGCTGGCATATCGTGTCGTGTCGACACGATAAGACACGAACACGATAAGGGTTGAACACGAACACGACACGATA
>JAOEHQ010049820.1:0-20410 GCA_025447715.1 Asclepias incarnata
TTACACATTCTTGGATTTATCCCAAAGAGGATACAACAGATCACATGTTCTGTTGATCCTCTGTCTTCAATTCAGACATCTTCTTTCACTTTCCCGCCTATTTTCAACATCCAAATATGCGGATAAGATCAACACATTATCTTCAAAATGGCTCGCTGAGGGATCGCTGAGGACACACTTCAGCGACCAAGTCTTCTCAGCGAATCTTGGTCCTAACACGGGAGCACCTTTACTTCCTCCTCATTCCCCTTCCATCCTTAAATGAAACTCTGGAGCATGTAACAAGCCTCCCATTCCTTTCTCTTTATCTCTTTTCTACCCTATCCATACATATCATACAACACAAGTCCTATTTCCTTTGTAAATTACATTCTTTTAACTTAATTTCATATTTATTTAACAAACACACAAAAAAATACATTATAAATAAAATAATACCTTTTGAATGTTACAATTTATTAGATTGTAAATTAAGATTTGATTGATCAACTAAAAAATTAAGCATTGTAATTAGTTAACTGAATTTAGACAATTTTCTTTTATTAATATTAGAATCTATAATATCAAAAATCTATAACTATTGATTTGCAGTAGGATAAAAAAAACTTTAAAAATCTATTTTTATCCTAATCGTTTCACACTTTATAGTTTTTTACTTTAAATGTATATGTAAAAGTTTATAAAGGATGGGGATGACAAAATGCCATTTATATTCATATCATTTTTCATTTAATTATTTTATATCCACCAAAAAAATTAAAAATCGAGTGATGCGAATATCACCGGGTCAAATATCCATTGTCATCTCTAGTCGAGGGAAAAATGGATTTAAGTATAATAACAATGTGATGTTAATGTGATACACTTTTTAGTGTTATATAACATATGATGATTGAGAATGCTCTAAGTCTACTAGTTTGTTTGCCAAAACAATTTCTGTTTAATGGAACTTTGCATTATTATTAGTAATGAAATTGAATTCGTTATTTATCTATAAATTCGAAAGGATATGTTGACAGGCCAATATGAGCAAACCAAGTTTAATAGTTATATATGTGTAAATATATGTTTAGTTACTAGGTTACTATATAGATTAGGTCTCGTGTTAACACACGGGCACCTTAAAATAATTATCGTACAAGTATGTTTTATATTTAGTTAGTATTGTATAGTTAAAAAAAAGTTTGTTTAAAAGTATTGATTAGAAAAAGACATAAAATAAGTTATAGCTTGAAATAACTAAGTAATTTTTCATGTGATAACGAAATAAATTTTATTTTAAAAAGAAAAATAAACATAATTAAATAACATGTCTTAAAAATTTGTTATTTTAATAATAAGAAAAAATAAATAATAAATTTTATGGACAAACTATGTTGCTAATATATATATATATATATATATATACTATATATATATATATATATATATACCATCGATTGATAAGATTAGTTTTAACTCATTAGGTAATTTTAATTACTTTTATTTCTTTGAAATACATGACAAAATTGAAAGTTGTGAACTTGTGATTTAAGTAACTATTTTAAAACCAATATATAAAAAGATTGAATTAAATGAGTGTTGAATAAAATTAAAGAACCTAATTGCAATTAAAATTAAAATTAATAGTCTAATTAGATGCCATGTAATCAATTGGAAAAAAAAAGGTTGTTTCCTTTAATAGTGGGAGAGATATCCGTGCATCGCATGATTTTAAACAAATTATAATTAAAAACTTAACAAAAATTCAATATTAATAAACAAAATATGATGCTTTATTTAAGAAAGTCATAAACATATAAATTTATAACATGACAATTAAAACAATGTATGTTGGTTGTTGAATCTTCTCATCTTTTTCCACATTACTTTTTTACTTTCTACTCTTAACACAACTACATATATATATATATATAAATGTCCATAACTTTAAACAGGTTGTTTAATGAAACTTGTCACAAAATTTTGTACTTGACTTAGTAAATTATTATGGCAAACAAATAGATAGAGGGAATTATTGTCTTTGATATCTAAACATTATTTTATGATGGATGGTAGTTAATAATAAGGTGGAAAAAAAACCCAAACTTAGAGATTGGTATCCAAATTCCCACATAAGAAAGTAAATGAGATTCTATTTAATCTTAGGGAAATGATACATAATACAGATTTGTTAAGGAAAAGTTTCCATTTTGTCTCTTGAAGTTTATTAAATGTACATATTAAATCCCTGGTATGTGAGAGATACAATACATGAGCTTGCGTAATGTTACAGTACGGATGATTTCCCCGTATTAAGCTAAGAGCCTAATCAATTACCTCCAAAATATCAAATAAAGCCGCATAGTTGCCTCCAATATATTTCCTACCTCCAATAAAGCCGCATAGTTACCTCCAAAATATTTTAAATGACATCCCATGGTTTATATGCCAAACCTCTTGAGTGAAAGAAGCTCCAAAATAAGCAACATTGAAATTAAAGTAGTAAACTCAAAGCTCCGTTGGTAGAACACCCATTATGCACGGCCTAGATAATCTATTTAAAAAAACTTGAAAGAAAATTAAGGGTAAATTAAGCAAGAATCAGATATATTAATAATATACCTTTTCTACATCTGCAATTGTCTTAATCTTATGACCCTCTTATCTATACTATATTATAATACTATATTATAAAACATTGCGCGGGTACCCCTCTTGTATGTTAACAAATACGACTCTCTTGAAAAATTACAACACTTGAAACCATGCATGAAACCATCAACGAAAAAACCAAATTTAAAGCAACGCCATTATATAAAATACGGTGTATACAACAAATGGTAAAGTTAGGTAGTTGACATTGAACTTTAGTGGTGAATAATGTCAAATTAGAGAGGTTATTAGCATTAATTTGTTCTTGGGAAACACATAGTTGATCGGTAAGTTAAACAATAAATTTACATGGTAAGAAATATTTAAATTTACATGCCTTTTTCATAGCTTAAAATGTTTCACATCAGCCATATGGTAGTCAATCTGGGGTGTCCAACAATAAATGACCAGGGAAAATTCATGGCGAATCCTGTATATATGTTCATAACCAAAATGTTTCTGCCCAGTTGTTGGAATATAGAAGTATAAATCATACAACAACTTCACTCACTTGTGCGAAAGATTAACTTTTACTTTGTGTGTAAACTACCAAAAATAGTATAAAAAGGCGTCCAGAGAAAACATAAAATGAGAAAATGCGTGCCGGTAAAATCATAAACTTGATAGAAGAATAGAACATTTTTATTTTTATTTTTGAAAGGTGTGAATTACTCGCGAATATCGGGAGGTTTAATTAGCATACGTTGTCTAAACAAATACCGATAACTTTTACCTGCTTTCGTTGTAAGATTAATACCATTAATGCTACCTTTAATACCCATTTGTCCTGCAATCCAAATTGTACGTGTATCTCCAATTATGAAATAAAAGGGGGTTTAAGAATCAACCACATCAAAAATATGAAATCCACTCACCGGTTTCACAATGTGCCAATGTTTCAGAAACGTGAGTTATAGACTGAAATGGGTAAGAGAGAAACCTACAAATTAGTTTATAAAAAGAAGAAGATAGACGACATATGTCAAAAATTGGAATGAAAATTGAGAATCCAAGTACGTAGTTGTACTGTTGTTTTAGTACCTTAATGAAAAAGATGGAGATACATAAACAAAACTAAATAAGATTCAACTAAAAGCCACACATATGATTCAAATGATAACAAATAAAAGGTAAGAGGACAAGGAAAATGTTTTCCATATGGACTTCATAAAGAGAAGAGGTTTTCAGGACGATTTAAAATCCCAAAAACTTTGTGATTAAGTGTAGAGTTTCTATAAGTTCATCCAAAACATCTAAGAGGCATTTCATCAAAATCCAAGACACACTATCATTTAGCCTTGCAATGAATGAAATTATCTCAAATGGTAAAGGCCGACGTCTTTAGGCGCCCTTAATTGTCTAGTAAGCTGTCATATTATATCTTTAAAATTTTTTACAAATTCTTACAAATTTCTTAATTTTACCTCCAACTATACAAACATCCTTACATATCCTTACATTTCATATACAAATAATAATAAATAAATAAAAAATTCTATAAACATCCTACAAACATATCTTTGGCTAAGGATAAATACCCACAAATACCATAACTATAGACATACTTCAATGGTTAAGAAAAATTTGGAGAAGTATAAATACCTAAGGATATCCTTAAAAACACCCATTGGAGTTGGTCGATGGAGCTGTAATGATATAGGTGCAATCCTATTAACAAATATTTTTTATTCATAAAATAGGATTGCAAAATGTTTCAATTTTTTATTCATAACAAATAGGATTGCACCTATATCATTGCAGCTTCATCGACCAACTCCAATGGGTGTTTTTAAGGATGAAGTGGTGTTAATTCAAACAAATTAACCAACAAGGTTGGATGAAATGGTTAACATCCTTGCTTCTGAATACAGAGGTCAAGAGTTCTATCATCAAAAACAAGGTTTCTAATGCCGCGAGCCAACCCGTCTAACACACACACATCAATCAATACTACACACACACACACACACATATATATATATGAGAGAGAGTGAGCATGATTAGAGGAAAAGTATCAAAACCACCAAAATAAGTTAGATTTGAAGGTAAGAGGGTTAAATTGACATGACTTGTTTTGATTGGTGGATATTGAAGGTATGATGAGGTAGGATCTTACCACTCATACCACTCTTAGCATTCTTAACTCGTTTCCGAATAGTCAACTATATATGATGATTACCAACCATCAATAAATGAATTAGTATTTGGTGGCACTTAAAACTTTGAGGTCTTTGATTCAAATCTTGATGTGAGCAAAATACTTTCAAGAATGAAGATATGGGTTTTTCCATAACGAGTTTCCTCTAGAATTGGAGTTAAGTATATGATAAATGAAGAAGCATGACACTCGGTTTAAACTAGTCGTTAAAAAAAAACAAAAAAAAAATATATATATATATATATATATATATATGATGATTAGTCTTGCGTTCTTTATTTCTTTTAGCCAATTATGTTTATTATTATGTCTTTTTTCTAATACGAATCCTTTTTGTGTTCTTATGTTTGTTCATATATGTGGAAATGTACTTGTAAATGCAATGATATGACTGGTATACTGTGTTATACTGTAGTACCGTTAGTGGGCTTACTGTTAGTTGCTTTATATTGCTGATTTTCCATTATAATTTAAAGGTGATGACCAAGACTTTCATTTTAGTGGGGGGAAATCGTTATTTATACAAGTTTTGATTATTTTGGATTTATCAAAAAGGTTAGAAAAACTAGGGTATAGTAAAAACTTTTTAGTTATGAAAACTCATTATCTATATATTCAAGTCATATACGAGTAATTAAACTTGCGACACCTGCAAAATAAATGAAATAAATGATATAAGTTCGTAATATCATATATGATCTTGAATACCAGTAGAACTATAACTACAGTAAGTTTCACTGCGAAATAGAATGCGGAAAGTTATCGACGCTGTCTTAACAATAATAGGGAAAGTTATTAGTTATCGACGCTGTCTTAACAATAATAGAGTTTCGTTAGTAATCGTTTTCTACCCAAGAATTGAACGTACGAATACACCAAGAGAAAGCCAAGACGATAAAGACACGAGTCTCAGATAAACTTGCAAAATTGTAATGCTACAAAAGAACGTAGACCCTAATGTGTCTGGGATCGCTTACTAACAATTATCGAAACAAGACATATGTACCTATCTTAACGGTTAATGAAGGTGTATCATAGAACATGTCGGCAACAAAATTTGATGAAACCCTTAAAAACCATCACACGCAATGGAAAGATACAAAAATGACGAGGATCAAAAACTCATGTTATGTTTGACGAAATAAAAATAAAAATAAACGTACAATTAAATCAAAGAAAGCAACAAATTGACTCTTCTTAAACTATGCACATGAAAATGTCGTATTAGAAGTTTCTCCAAGTTTGAAATAAAGGTTATGGTTCGTTTTTTGTTGTTAAGATAGTTGAAACTATAGGAGAAGACAAGCAGTTTTTTGTAGTTTTGCTTTGGTCATGTCACTTTTTGTCAAATTTGAGACATTTGAAGAAAATGATTTTTGATGATATTGAAGTTTATGTCATGTTATAGCCTATAGGGGTGTTTAATGACCTAAAATGCAACATATATACATAGGATGGTACCCTTCTAGCTTGCATCCAACGTGAGAGTATGTCTAGATTGATAAGATATGTTAAGTTATTATTATAGTTATCGAGTTGTTTTATTCCATATATAACATTTTAGATGTGTCAATGACCCACTTTGGATATGTTGAACATTTTGGCTCAAACTTTAGGAGGTAACTTGTGCGAGATCAATTACTTCATGACACGTGTTTGGGTCTACGCTTTTCTAGAGCCTAAAGTTGGATTAAGACTTTTGGTCTATTTTTCGGGACTTTAGAGATCTAAAAATTAGTCACTACGTCTCATTAGAAGTGTTTTATTTTGAGTTTTCAAAGTTTTTGTTTTTCAAGTTTGATCTTAAGTGTTTTTGTTTGTGTTATATAATAATTGATGAAAGTTAAATGGGTTGATTAAGTTTTGAATGTGTTTACATTAGTATAATTTTTATCAAATATTATATAACACAAAAAAGTATATTTAAAGTCAAAGTTTGAAAACAAATACTTTAAAAATTCAAAACTAAGAGTAAATGGTATGGTCTTCGTGAAAGGGGTATGAGGTAAAGGCCATGCATTAACCATCATCAAATGGTCTATTGGCAAGGAGACCTCTTTCCTCACAAGAGGTCAGGGATTCGAGTCCTACCCTAGGTATATTTGGAGTGGCCACAGGTATTTAATTTCCACCTATGGTGGGCCTGGATAAGTTTTTCCATCCAGATCTCTGGGTGATAGGGGTGTCTCATTGGGGGGTTTAAATTGGGGGCAAGGGGACTCTCTAGCGCGGACCCGGTTAAGACAACGTATGCTAGACCTCCCGATATTCGCGAGTAATCCACACCTTTCAAAATAAAAATTAGTATGTTCATAAAAATAAATACAATATTTATTTGTAAAGTCAAAAATAAAATTTAATACATCTTAAACACCACCACCTAAACCGTTCAAATAATAGCCGTATAGTAAGAAAGTATTAACAATGTAGTTTTTTTAGCTAGTTTTTAATAATGACATGTGATGAAAAGAGTTAAAATTTCAAAATTTGAAGTTTAATAATATACTTCGACTTTTTATAATGATTTAATTGATTAGTTAATTACTCTATTTAGTAGTGTTTACGTTGATGATTAGAAAAATACTTAATGTTTAATGGTGTTAGATGTTTGTTATCATTAGAATTTTATTTCTAGTAGAAAACTCCATGTGAATGCTTATTTGCACATTTATAATTCGGAAAAAAAAACATAGAAATGACACATAGGACAAAATTCTATGGAGGTTGCCACATAAATTCTCGGAGATGGAGATTTTTTATATATATAAAGAGAGAGATAATTGCTACGCACTCAGTGAGTAATAATTCAGTCATTTTTATTTTTTTTGCAGAATTTAATAGAAATGACCTATGGCATAGTTTTAAAAATTAGTTAACTTTAATAGAAAAGATACAGACAGTCTCGACTTTTTTTTTTTTTTTTATCAAGTACCACATTTTGATTTCTATTCAGATTTAAAACAATCAACAATTAATTACGCTTCGACTTGGTTCATCCCTTAGATTACAAGGCACTTCAGCTGCCATAGCCTCACACAAACCAGACAACCTCTTCTAAGTTCTAACAACAACTCAATTAAAAACACATGAAAAAACCATACCTGGGCCTGACTGTTAAAACTTTAGTCATTCATTCATGCACTCCCACTACACAGGAAAAGTCAAAGATAGAAGCAGGTCCAGAAACTACCGATAAAAAAACAGGTAGGTTCAAGGATGCATCAGCCTACATGACATGCATATGTGCACCTTGTCATGAATTCACTTGGCTTGTTGAATCAAGACGTCTAACCACTTTATAATGTAATTTGTGTTGGGGAAGAAACCAAAGATAGTGAATCAACCTATCCATGTGTCGCTGGTGAATCAGGACGTCTAACCACTTTATAACCAGAGAAAGGCTACAATATTAAGAATATCATCAAAAGTTGAAACCTAAATCTTATAATTTTTGTCATTTTGGTTGTTATTTCAAATCAGGGGACAATCATTATTTTTTTCAACAAAGCCTTGATAAGCGGCATCAAGTGACCAAGTTCTTGCATTAGTCGTAGGAATACATGAAATCAGATACAAAGGAAACATGAATAATTATGATTGTGCACACAATTACAACAAAAACTACCCAATAAAACAGCTTGGGTTGTAACTGATGACCATAAGAGACAACGTCATTGGATTTATTGGTGGCAGGCAAGTCGTCCCACTAGATAACCTGGTACAAAGAATATAATTAGCTTAAGATAAATGGACCAAATATATCCCCCACCTCACACACAGAATATTGAAAACTGAAAGGTAATAACATGAAGCTATGAAGCAGTAAATATAAATCGAAGTACAAGGAATATGCAAGCTGAGCTACACTGAAGCTTGATAGATCCAAGGCTCTGCTAATGATTTATCAAACCTAAGAAGCTAAGGTCGATTTATCAAACCTAAGAAGCTAAGGTTCAGGCCTAGGAACAATTGATAGAAGCTTAGTACCCAAGTTCTCAATAAAGGCTTCTTGTCCAAACATCAAGCAATGCTTAAGCTTGTATGGGTTCATAATCACACAAATCAATCAAAATTACAAATAAGATGCAGCAGGCTGACAAAAAAGGCCTTGACTATTCGTCTAAAGGTGAGGGGCAACAAACACTAGAATGTCAAAGATATGTCGATATCGTTAGGCAATCGAGTTCAATCATGCAGATTAGGTAAACATTTCAAATGTCTTTTTCTGCCGAGATGGTTTTAACTTTTAAGGCTCCAACACAGGTTTCAACACATTTTTTCTATTTTCTAACGCTGGTAGCCAGAATTTACCATAAGCTTCTATGTCAAGCTTCTAAGTTATAATGCTGTTGATAATCTCTATTGGCATACCACTATCATTTACATCTAATCAAACTCGTCAGTCCTTTTCAACTCACGAGTTACAGCATTAAAAGATATTCCTAATTATTCACATTACACTATGCTTGACTCGAAGCACACTCCTTTTCAATTTACATCTAATCAAACTCGTTATGATACAGAAAGTTTGGACCACTGAATCCTTAAAGAGATTCCTAATTATTCACATCACACTGTATTTGACCTAAAGCACACTCCTTTTCAATTTTATACAATGCGTAACAATGTTTAATAATCCCATATTATGATTTGGCACAAAGTTTAAAGAGCACATCTGACTAACAACGAAATACCTAAAACACCCCTAAGGCCCTAAGTCTTAACCCAAAAATAATGAATAACACTTGTGACCCAAATTCAGTATCACAAAAATCTTGTAAGTCATTGATACTAAACAAATAATTAAATTTAGAATCCAATCTTGCCCCCCAAAAAAATGTTGCATTTTTTCACAGACCAGTATAAAAAGTGCTTCTTTAGTTTGGGACTCAGGGAACAAGTGTTTTACTTTTACCCATCACTCAAATCATGTACATACACCACCCACTACAAAAACCAAATCTGGGACAATAATAACCGATTTTTCATCTTTTCCGATTTTGACGGTAATCATTCACCAGTACCAGCATAACCACAATAACCTAATCCAATATAAACTTGTACTTATATAAACCAAAGACTACAACTATAACAAACCCAAAACTACCAACCCCCGAATTCCCTTTTAGCCACCTCTATACCATAAACACATCCTGCTCATACTTTGAACTATCATATCCAACAAGTATCTATATTAACATTTAACAAATACAACGTCTACATCAAAGAATGTTTGGATGTGCACTAAAACTTATTATTACAGCTTATACAAAAGGTAAACGGGTGAGGGATCCCTATTCAGGCAGAAAGTTGAGCTTTTGGCTCTGATGTATACGGCTTAACCGTTATTCCCGTGGCCATTTCCTAGACTATTATTAAAACTTAAAATTACAATAATCAGTTTAAAATGTTTGGCAAAATAATAACAATAACAAATCACAAACAAAAGCTCAACTATATATACAAACATCAATAACTATATCTATATAAATAATATAAGATGGGCATAACATATATGTGGCATATATGTTTTCCCCATAATATAAAATAGAAAAATTAAAACTGACCTGATGAATAGATAAAATGATTACTTAACATAACCACCACCACAAGCATTATAATCTGCTTCAACAGCTTTTGTCAAATAAACAGGCGGAAAATCACTAACATCAAAAGTTTTCTCCTTCATTGCCTTAACGACGTCGTTTTTCTTCAATACCGTACGTTTGATTGGCGGACGGTTACGGCGTTGATCGCGCGGGAAATACTTGATATCAAACACTGTTTCCGGATCGGAAGTCGGAACGATCGCCTTCGCCGGCTCCGTAGCCGGACAAAACGGCCGGTAATCGGCGGCGAGAGGGAGAGCGGATTTGTATTCTGGATCGGCGCATGGACCGGTGATTTCCCATGGCTTTTTTATGTATCGCCTTAGGGTTTGAGCTATGGATTTTGCTGTTGATGCCATTGGAGAAAGATGCAGGGCTTTTTGGTAAGGTGGAAATGATTTAAAAGGGGGGTTTTGAAAGTTAGGGGGTGTGAAGTATAAATAAATGAATCTATAGGGGTAGCTTTTGGAATTTTGAGGAAGGGTTCCTAGGATGGCAAAAATACCCGTACCCTATGGGCATCCGCCCGAATCCGATTTGACCGAGGAATCCTCGAGTTGACCGGGGATAGGGACGAGTATGAGGATGTAATTTTATTCACGAAATGAATGGGGACGAGGATGGGAAACCATAAATTCCCGATCCCCATACCCGAACCTAAAAAATTATATATGTATATATAAATTTTTGTGTATATATTAATCTAATTAATATATACATCAATTTAAATTGTCCCTTGAGATTTTTTTATTTATTAGATTCACTTTAAGTTTAGGACATTTATTTTATGAAAGAATACGTCGAACTTCACATGCTATTAGTTATTTTCAATTTCAATGAATTTATGTTTGTTCAAAAAAAAATATCCCCGATTACCCGATGGGGACAGGTATAAGGATGTAACTCAAATCCCCGATGGACATGAGAACGGGAATGGAGATTGAAAGTGGAAACCTGATATGAGGATGGGGATTGAACCCACTCGGTTCAGGGGTTGTAGATACAGATAGAAGTGTGGTGAATTGGTGATGTTGCAAAATATGTCTAGCATAAGTTTCAAGATACTAATCAATTAATTAATTATAAAGAAAAGATATATCAAAATTAACAAGCTTTTTGAATTCTTGTTTTAAGACTGATTTTTACATGTTTTGGATGTCTGAACTTAAGAATGAAATATAGGGTTGTAATCAAATAAAAATTATAAAAGAGTTAGAAAATTAAAAAGAGATTTGAATCTACATTCAAAATTTACATGGATCTTGTTCATAAATCAAATTGAAACAAAGCTGCATCTAGTTCATAATGCGGGTGGAAATCAGCACCCATCGGATATACTTCAAATGTGTGGTGATCCCAGAACCACGGTCGTTGACTTATTTGTACCCTGGATCGAACGCCTATGAAACGATCATGGTCAGGAAAATTGATCCACTAATTCCTTCGAATCCAGCCTCGAGGAGTATAAATGATTACAATTCTTATCCCGCTAGAAATTTGAAGAATTGTTAGAATAGATTCGTAGACAGAGCGATTTGAAATCATTGGAACCTGGTCAAAAATAGAACCAACGGATAGTAGAGTACTAGAGTACGTAGTCAAACTGTCAAACCATGAGGGTCCTAAAATGCATTTTGGCCTATTTTGAACAAGGATATGTATAGTTAACGAACCTGAAAGAATACACATGACCAACAAGGGTGAGAACCACCACTGAAACTAATTTGATGATCCACACCAATGATCCCAAATGACAAAACTGAACAACCACAACATATCTTTCATTTTTTTTCTTATATCAAGTCCTTTCATTACAGCTATTTGGAATAAACCGTATTCATCATCCTTAAGGTTCTCCAGATTTATGTTACCTATCTACTTCATGTTCAGGATCCTCAGCAGACTTTAGACTTACCTTTCCAGAGCACCAACCATTTCGTTTAACATCAAAAAAATATCTTCGTCGGATTCTTTAGCTGTGTTATTTTGCTCCATTGCCACCTGCAAATTTGAAAAACTATCGTATTGGATCGTCTTTAATGGTAGATCCTCAGATAGAACCTGCAACTCGGGTCAAGCCAATGGTCCACTGACTGCTTTATATTATCTTCCTTAAAGATGGTTGAATTGTCACATTCATAACTCTATAACAACGATGCCTGTCTTTCCAAGTCAGGTCAGCTGTAAATCAGATTTCAAACCTTTTGTGTAACCCTAAACAATATGGAATGATGGTAAATCCCGGAAAATTCTCTACTTTTTGCTTTTATTGAACAAATGATAGAGACGATACGAGAATTGTTACATGTATAGAACAAGAAAAACTATGCTACAATTTACAACCTTACAACCTTTAAAAACCTAAAAATACAAAACAACAATGGCTGCTCCTATACCTAACAAGACGGAGGTTGCAGTTGTTTTAATCTCCGTACAACTTGTTTCATCGTCGGTCGTGTTGACAAAGAATCGACAGTGCAAACCACTGCCAAATGAAGCACCTCCACCAAGTCGTCATGTGGGCCTGCATCCCATAGACCTGCTGTGAAAAACTCCTTAGCACGACCCTGTCTTAGCAGCATACAAGCCCAAGCCACAATGTTGAACCCGTTACCATAAGATGAAAAAGATGGGTCCAATGCTTTCTTGTCAGATATTAACTCCAACAGCACCACCCCATAGCTGTAAACATCTGCCTTATCAGAAACCCGACATGTCATTGCATATTCTGGAGCAACGTAGCCGAAAGTTCCAGCAACCCCGGTGGTTGCGTGAGTCTCAGAGGTACCCAAAAGCCGGGCCAAACCAAAATCAGACAGATAAGCATTGAAATCATCGTCGAGCAAGATATTACTCGGTTTCACATCACGATGAAGGACACGAGGAACACATTGGTCATGGAGGTAAGCAAGTGCACGAGCAATATCAAGCGCGATTTTGTGAAGGACTCTCCAATCTACAGCCCGAACAGATCTTTCTTGGATGAATCTTTCCAAGTTACCACCGGGTAAATAATTGTAAATCAAAAACATTTCGGTTTCACTTGCGTGATACCCAATTAAGGTCACTAGATTTGGGTGCCGAAGCCGACCCAAAGTTTTAATCTCTGCATCAAACTGTTGTA
Organism: Asclepias incarnata; assembly: GCA_025447715.1. Lineage (NCBI taxonomy): Eukaryota > Viridiplantae > Streptophyta > Magnoliopsida > Gentianales > Apocynaceae > Asclepias > Asclepias incarnata. Next base: position 13,526 of record JAOEHQ010049820.1, read on the forward strand.
CACCCTGAAACCGCCCAACCGACAGACGTTTTATAGCAACCAAAAAACCTGGTGATATCTCGGCCTTGTAAGTAGCTCCAAACCCTCCATTTCCAATACAGTTGCTGGCATTGAAACTACCAGTGGACCGAACAACATTCTCAAACGTTAAGGGGACTCCAATGTCCGTGAAAACCGTAACTTCCTTGCGAACAGACCCACGGTTATGAGCACCAGGTTTGGGCCGCCATTTTGTGCAGAAGAACAGAACCATGAGAGCCAGCATAACCGAAAATATAGCAGAAGCAGACGTTATGGAAGCAATTGCAATCGAATTTAAGCCACCTCCGCCTTTTGGTGCAGACACTGGAGAACCAGACAGATTTGCAAAATCACTACCAGGGGGCTGATCGGGAGAAGAATTTGGAGAGATCTTACACGACTGTAAATACAGATTTCCAAGAACACTACTGCATTTCATCAAATTATCATTGGATGGCAACGGTCCTGACAGGTTATTAAAAGAGACGTTAAATTTCAACATCGTCTTCACGTTTGCCAAACCAGATGGGATCTGCCCAGAAAGCTTGTTGTTGTTGAGCAAGAGAGTCGTTAAATTTTTAAGCTCTACAAGATCTTCTGGGATCTCCCCGGACAAGGAGTTCGAAAAAAGTTCAAGAACTTCTAAAGAGCCCACCTTTCCCAAACCTGAGGGAATTCGACCTGTAAGATTGTTACTCGACAGTGAAATGTTCTTCAGATTCTTAATCTTGTTAAAGCCAACAGGTATCTCTCCTGTTAACATATTCCGACTCAAATTCACCGCAACAAGAGAACCCAAATCACCAAAGCTGAGAGGAATAGTCCCAGATATATGATTTGTGGATACATCCAAAAAGGTTAAACTTGGGCACATTTGACCAATATTCAACGGAATTTCACCAGATAACATGTTGGAGCTCACATTAACAACCATTGATTTCAGTTTTGCACAAATTTCAAATAAAGTTCCAGGAAACTCACCAGTAAGCTCGTTTTCACCAGCAAGAAAAGCATAAACAGTATTTGCCTCTGTTCTTGCAATCGGTACAGAAGCTAACTGGCCTGTGAAATTGTTGCCCCCAAAATTATGGGTTATTGCAAGATCTCCAACGTCGTTCGGAAAAAACGACAGGCTTACAGTTTCTGATGCAAAATATCCAAGGTATGCTGTTGAAGGATTGAAAGGTTCACATGTAGTGTAATAAAAAGATGGAATTGGCCCAGAAAGATGATTACCACTGACATCAAAAACCGTCATACAAGGAACACGGAGTTTATCACTGATCTCACCACTCAACTTGTTCGCACTCAAATCCAGAAAATGCAACTTCTTGCAAATATCAAACCCTTTGGAGATTTCACCAACGAAAAGGTTTTGGGCGAGGTTCACCATTTCTAAGCTAGAACAAGCTCCCCAATTGTCAGGAAACATTCCCTCTAAAGTCGTTCTTGGTGCCCATAACAACTGCAGACTTGGGAGAGTAGTGATTTCTGAAGGTATCGTCCCTTCAAAGTAATTAAACTCATCTTCAGGAGCCAATGCTGACAAACCGTCATCAGAATTAAAAACCGTAGGAATAGGATTCAACAAGTTGGATAACACAAGGGTCGATAAATTCAAACAGTTTCCAAGCTCCCGTGGTAATGCACCACTAAGACTATTTCTGGATACATCCAACACTTGCAGCGCTTCAAGCCTACCAAGTTCAACCGGGATTTCTTCTTGAAGCAAATTTGAATACAACAAGAGTGATTGTAACTTCGTACAATTCCCAAAACTAGCCGGAATCCCACCAATCAAAAGATTACCCGAAAGCTCCAAATGTTCAAGATTCCCACAATTATACCCAATCTCACTCGGTATATTCCCAGATAACTGATTAAACGACAAATACAACCCTCTCAAATCTCCAAACACATTAACAAACACTGGAACTGAGCCATTAATCCGATTCCCAGCAAGATTCAGCACCTGCAAAGTCTTAACTTCCACCAATGAAGCCGGTATCTCTCCGGACATCCGATTAAACCCCAAATTAAGAACCCGAAGACGCCTTAACCCACTAAACCGAGACTGCAAATTCCCACTAATCAAATTCCCTTCAAGATCAATCACTTCTAACTTCTCCATACCCCAAATCCCAGCAGGGATTTCCCCACTCAAATCATTAAACGGAAGCGACAATATTCTAAGCTCCGAAAGCTTCGAGATCGAATCCGTTAACTTACCAATTAACTTAAACTTATTTTCCAAACATTTCTTCCTAATTCCAAACCCATACAAAGAAAACATATCATACTTATTACAAGTAAACTCACCAGAATTACCTCCACCAGTAATATTAACTGCCACAACCCGAGAACCCGAACCCGACCCGCAAGTGACTCCGATCCATGAACAATGATCCGAATTACTCAAATTCCAGCTGGTCAGCACTCCATTAGGATCCAAAAAAGAAGCCTTAAACTCCAAAAGGGCTGATTTATCAGAATCTTGACTGAAAACATGGTAAAAATGAAAGACAAAAGACACAGTAAACAGTAAAAATAATTGATTTTGAAAATGACCCATTATATTAAATCCAAATGGGTATCTAAAAAATCAAAACTTGATGGATTAATTATGAATATTGAAAATGGGGTTTTGTTGTTAAAAACCCTAACCCTAGAATAATAATAATAATTTGTGTTTGGCAAAGAGAGTAGAGAGAACATGGGGTGAGAGAGAGAAACAGTGAAGGGAGTTCATTGAGAAAACGCGTTTGTGAGTTTGTTTTTAGCATTCAATTTTATTTCATTTTCCAATTAAGTTTATTTTGATTTTTTTATTTATGGCAAAGCTTATTTCCAAAGGTGGAAAAAAGGATAATAATATCTAATCAGAATTTAATGCATTATCGATGTTAACATAAAACGAAAATATGATAATACTATCAACCAGTTGCGTATTTAAAAAAAAATCTTATTAGAGTATCAATATCCATTTTAATACGTGTATATGATGTGTACTCATTTGTTAGGGGGTTGGCAACGGCACTAGATAGAAGCAAGGTATGTCTCATACCATGTGGGAACACCACGGCCAACCCCATGGTATGAGCCATGGTATGGAAAACATGGTAAACATTGTAGCGCATGGTATGCCTCATCCAAGAATTGTATTTTGTTTGTTTGTGGTTTATTTATTTAATTAATTGTAATGTGGTATGGATTGCAGTATGGTATGTCATTGCCAATGAAATAAGGGAGTGTGGTATGAAAAAGTAAAGAAATGAGGTGGCATAAAAAGATTGGTTGAGAAATATGGTATGGATTGCGGCACTACATCCCATTGCCAACCCCCTTAGTAAGTCCGCCCCAATTTTATATACATAAGAAGATGGAAAGTCATGACTAATATGAAAATATTGAAGTTTAATTATTTTTTACTTTCTATTCAATTAGAAAGAAAATGAAAAACAATGATATAAAAGTTTTGTTAATAGTATGTGTTTTCCTTTTTTTTAACATTCATTTTATTAGAATAAAGCTAGCAAGGTGCTAGGAGTACAGTAAAACTAAAACAGAAGCAGAGAAATTTAAAAGATAAAATTACACCATTTTTGCCATTCGATACAATTCGATTTGGATCTATTTTTCATCCATAAGAAACTTATGGTCTTCATTTCTTTTGTTGCAAAGCGGATTGACGGGGGCTTATTTATGAATATTCGGTCATTACGGATTTTCCATATGACCCAACAGAAGGCCAGGTTGATCAGTTGGATTACTTTGCGTTTCGCGGGGTCTATGGTTTTGTCATTATGAAGATTGAGCAGTTCCTGGGTTGACGACGGTTTGATCAATGGGAGTTTTGTCCATGTAACCAGAATGCTCCATAGGGTGTCAGAAAAGGAGCAATGCAAAAATAGATGTTTTGAGGTTTCTTCGAAGATGTTGCACATTGAGCAAGTTGTTGATGTCACTGGGATATTCCTTCGTGCAAGAAGATCTGTGGTAGATAACCGATTCATCTCTAAGCGCCATCCAAAGATGTTTACTTTTTTGGGTGCCAAGGGATTCCAAGGAAACACCTAAAACTTTGGGCCGTAGTTTGAAGCCTGTAGAAGAGTCTTCATGGACCTCATGGTGAAGGAACCGGATGGATCATGTTTCCATAGCTAGGAGTCGCGTGAGTCGGAGAGGGACAGGTTATAAACCTGTGAGAGTAGCATCTGGTATTGGTGGAGTTCTCTGTTGGTCGTTAGGGGTGATATCCAATTCCATTCCTAGTTGGATAAGAGTCCATTGCCGGTGCATCGATCTTTGATTAGGCATCCTTTCTGTTTCTCTAGCTTGAAGAGGTCGGGGAAAGCATAGCATAGTGGTTCATCTCCAGTCCATAAGTTGATCCAGAATCTGATAGTTGAGCCATCTTTGACTGTACCTGTGAACATACTAGGCAAAGAGAGGTCATAGTTAATGAATTGGGAGTTAAGCTTCGCAATGGAAGCCCAAACTCCCGAAAGACCAGGTTTATGAGGTATAGGGGTGCAATTTCTAGGGAAGAAGTGGATGGCAGTAATTGAACGAGCCCAGAGACTATCCGGTTCCACTTGAAGAAGCCACCACCACTTGGATAGGAGTGACAGGTTTTTGTTTTTAAGTTGACCCAACCCAAGCCCGCCCCAGTCAAGAGGAGCTGTTACTCTATCCCAACAAACCCAAGGGATTTTTTTTTATTGAATCAGACCCCCCCCCCCCCTAAAAAAAAAAGAAAAGAAAGACTTACGAAGCGATTCGAGTTTGGAGAGCACACTTTCCGGGGCCATGTACAACGAGAAATAATAAGTAGGAAGGCTATCAAGCACGGAATGAAGGAGGGTGATTCTTCCACCAAATTAGTGTGTATCTAATAAATATATGTTTTAAATATGAATAAACATATTTAATGTTTCTAATAATGTTGAGCTAATTAAATATACACTTGCACTTATAAACTTATTATCTGATGTTGTAATTATACAAGTGATCATAATAGGTTACTTAACAATTATAGATTTATTATATATATTTTTGGTTATGTAGCAAATTTTTAATTCTTTATATACTTGAATAAAAAAAACTAAGTTTTGAAAATGATTTTGTTGTTAACATGATAACAAATTGATCTTGCTTTTACTGTTCTATAGGCTCTTCAATGATTTGGTGATTGGGTTTATGATTTTTTCTGTTACCTCGATTCGATTTTCTCAATTTGACAATTTGGGAAGCTTAAACCAAAAATCAAATCAAACCAAGTTAATCGAGAACAAACCAAACCAAATACGATGATTTTGTTTCAGTTCAAATTCGATTTAAACCAAACCAAATCATTTTCAGTACATGTAGATTCTTTTCTGGCAAAATTCTTCCAACTTTTAGCAAATGAAAATTATAAAGGGAATTATTTGCCACCAAAATTTATTCTATTAAAGAAAAACAACGTAACATAAACTTTAATATACATTTCCTATCATAGGTTGTTTTAAACTAATATGTACTCGTATAAGTTAATATCTAAATACACACATATATAAATGGATTCAGTTTAGTTTGAAAATCAACAATTCGTAAATCAAACCATAAGCCAAATTGTAAATTTAATTTGGTCTCAAATGAAACCAAATAAAAAATATAAAAAATCATCATCTACAAAAAATTGATTTTGATTTGATTTTCAGTTTTCTCGGCTTGATCCCATATACACCTCTAGTGTTGCATGCTTACTGAATTGGGATCAACATACATTAACTATCATTACACGTAAATGTATTGATTATGCATAATAATACTATACATAAAACCATTTAAAGTTCTTATCTTACTGTCGTGTGTGCATACGCCTAGCCGTGCACAAAAAAACCGGAACCGAAATAACCGAGCACGAAAAACCGGAACCGAAACCCAAAAAAAACCGGTTCCTGAGGAACCGGTTCCGGGTACCCGGGAACCGCCGGTTCCTACCCGGTTCTGGATCTAGCCGTTGCCATCGGTTCTTGGACCGGGTAAAATAACCGGTTCCTGGAACCGGGTAAAAAAACCGGTTCAGGAACCGGTTCCTGTTACTAGCCGTTAGTGAACGTTTTTTGACCGTTTGTGACCGTTTTCTAGCCGTTTTCTTGCCAAAAATTTACCATTTTGCCACTTTAGAAGTTGTATAAATAGGTGGGTTGGTTTTTGGTTAGTTACAACTTCAAAATACTATAAAAACACTCCTAAAACTACTAAAACTCTCAAAAACGCTCTAAAAAAAATGGCTAGTAGCGGTTCCGGTTCACAATCCACCGTTGTTGGTTCGTCGAATTTACCAACGGTTGTTGAAATATTAACAACCACTCGAAAAGCGGAGATCTTTCAACACTTCGAAATCGTTAAGTTGTCGGATGGAACCGTTAAGGCTCGTTGTAAAAGGTGTGGCGGATTGATGTCTAAAGATTCCAACTCAACGTTGAATAAACATAAAGATAAACATTGTAAGGCGTTAAGAAGCGTTCCGGAACGAGGGCAATCATCGATGGGTGTCGATGGAAGTATTTTTCAATATTCGGAGGAACGGTGTCGCGAACAATTTGCGCAATTCGTAATCCAAGATGCTTTGCCGTTCAACCACTTCGACAACCCGCGGTTGACCAACGTTATTCAAAACACGCTTCAACCTCGCTATAGGCAAGTAAGTCGTACTACACTCAAACGCGATTGTATGAAAATGTGGAAACTTGCTAAACGTGAACTTGTTAAATTTTTTGAAAACTTAAATACTAGTGTCAATTTAACAACGGATGTTTGGTCGGCTCCTCATGGTTTGCCCGGTTCTTACATTTGCGTTACGGCGCATTGGATTGA
>JAOEHQ010049831.1:0-20404 GCA_025447715.1 Asclepias incarnata
ATTCTTTCACAATAACATTTTATGAAGAATCATGGGAAAATCAAATCAAAATCAATCCGCAAAGCAAAAAATCCTTCATACATATGTGATCAGCTAACAATCCGGAAACATTCACATATGTGTATATACATTACACATGTGTAACACACCTTACACATGTGTAAGGTATACAAGTTACACATGTGTAACACAACTTACACATGTGTAAGGTATACAAGTTACATATGTGTAACACAACAACATATTGAAGTTTGCACCTATGAACCATAGCCTGATGCTTGAACATATTGCCAGATCATCTTCATGTTTCTTAGTGTGGCATCATGAAGAATATATCCAAAACCTCCAACAGTATTACATGTATGCAAAGCAAAAAATGAATCCAATACATTCCAACAAAATTACATTCCAACACACACACAAAAAAAAAAAACTTGTGATCGGCGACGGTTTTTAAAAACCAGATCTGGTTCCTCGCCAGAATGTTAAAAAACCAACCGTAGATCTCGCCGGAAAAAAAGGATATGAGATCGGCGGCGGCTGTGGTTAGGATACCGAATCCCGTAGATCTTGCCGGGGAAAAAAACCTCACACATATGCCGGAAAAACGGCCCCCTTGGATCTCAACGAAACTAGGAACAACATAAAACTTTTGTCTATCTTTTTTCTTTTTTTATCGGCTACACTTACATGAGATACATATTGATTCCCTTGTTATTTTCTTTGTGACGGCTGCTTTCTCCCTTCGACGACGATACCCATAAAACAATAAAAATGATTTGTTTGCTTTCATGTGTCGGCTACTATGTTGGAAGAAGATAACAATAATTACTTATTTGGGTTGCTTTGATTTTGGTCGTTGATGGCTAGAAAAGAAACGAGACAATGGATCTCTTTTCTCTCTTTCTTTTTGTTTCTGATGGCAACTAGCAAATAAATTACATATGTTTTAGATTAGGTTTTATGATATATAGTTAGAGTTAATCCCTGTCAATTGAGTTTCACCAAATTGATACTTACGTCCCTCTAACTTTATTAACCAAATAGCAACCTCGAATAGCTTCATTTAACGACATCTAGAGTTAATTCGACACTATAAGAAATACATGCGACATTAACAACATAATTGACACACATTAATCGACATAATTAACCACACATGTTAATCACATTTAGCACACATCACACACTAAATTATTGACATATTGATTATTCTTGATTAAACACACATAACAACATAACAAAAACCTTAGATTGACTAACTCTTAAGTCAAAACAAATGAAAAAAGATTTAGGATGTTACATATTGCGAGGGCACCCTTTTGGTTGTCGTAAAATATAGTGAATATATTACACAAGAAAGTTGGTACTAGCTAACACGCAAAATAATTGATAGGATGAAGTGGATAGCTAGGCAGTTAGGCACTATAGAAACTAATTAACTTATACATACGTAAATTGAACCATTCGTTTATTTGAATGATTCGTCTCGATGAACACAATTATAATTTAAAACATGTTCAAATCGCATAAAGCTTTAATCCCGTGACGTATATGTTTTTGAATTAGCCTTTACATGCTTAAGATATTTGTAAATACATGTTGACATATAATTATTTTTTCCTTAGAGTACTCCTAATCCCCCTTTCAATACTATTCAATAATACTCACAGTCAATGTCATATCAGTAAAATTTATTTTCAATAATTAACCCAATACAAATCTCTTCTAACATTTTTAATGTCAATACTAGTCTAGGATCTATCATATATTTAATTTACACTATTAAAAACAAATTAAAAAAATCTGGCAATACACTCGTATTCCCGAATACGGACAGCTCCAATACGAGACGAATACGAAACACACCCAATGATGTTCATCTGTATTCATTTGAATACAAGGCGAAATGCCCGTATTAAAAAGGCATTAAAAATTAGGAGTGCTCTTGAAAGAAATGAATTTGACAATCGTGTTCACGACTTGAGTATTTTAAATCTGATATATCTCAAGTGATGCTACTTGATCTCGGAATTCACAATTTTAACCGATGTCATGTAGTATAGTACACACTATAAACATAAATTATATTATATGATGTATGACATCTAGATTTTACACATTTTTGATATTATATTCTATAATACTCAACTTTATTATACAATTTTTACAATTTTGATATTATAAAATTATACATTTTTTAAAATTATATTCTATAATACTCAACTTATATTCTATAATACTCAACTTTATTATACATTTTTGATATTATATTATTATACATTTTTTAAAATTATATTCTATAATACTCAACTTTATTATTGGTGATCCTATCTTAATGACCTAATAATATTATAATATCAAATGATGATTATAAATAAAATGCACAGAAATAAGATTTAAAATAAAAATAATGATACATATACATTAATATAAACGTACGAATATGCATAATATATATGATATGATGTAGGACACTTAAATTTTATCCATTTTTGATATACCTAGCTATATGTTTTTTTTAAACTGTAAAAACTTTTAAATATATGTTAAATCACATGTAATTAACTAATTGTGTTTATTCACATATAAAAAGTAATGAAAGTTTAAATGATAACAATTTTTCTTTTTAAAATCATAACTAGCTTTCTATTTACATGTAAATAAATTTGTTAAAATGTACCATTCACTTGTGAACATCTATACCCCTTTATAAAAATTATTCAGATGTTAAATTATTTAAATTTTAGATATGATGTAGGACACTTAAATTTTATCCATTTTTGATATACATATATATTTTTTTTAACTGTAAAAACTTTTAATCACATGTAATTAACTGTTTATTCACATATAAAAATTAATGAAAGTTTAAATGATAACAATTTTTTTTTTAAAATCATAACTTTGTGAAAATCTATACCCCTTTATAAAAATTATTCAGATGTTAAATCATTTAAATTTTAGATATGTGAAATATTTAATATACCGTACAATTTATATCTTAATTAATAACTAGCTTATTTACCTAAATATAATTAATCCATTCAGTATATTATACCATATATTTTTTAATTTTAATTATAAAAACTCTAAACGTGTCTTATAAAAAATTAATTTTTTTTTTAAATTTTAATTATAAATATTCCAAACATGTCTCGGGGCATGACCGAACCAGAAAAAAAAAACAAATAAAGGAAAGGTTCGGTGTAAAGAATGTGACCGACAAGACCAGAAACACATTAACCAGAATTAAGAGGGTTATCGATCCAAGCTTCCCTAACATAATGCTTCTTCCTGTCTCGGTTTTGAATTAAAAAAAAAAGAGATAGAAACAATAGCATTAAAGATATCCAAGCTGGTCTCCTGACTGTTGTTGTGAAGAACATTGTTTCGAGCTTTCCAAATGTACCACCAAGATGTGAACAAGATAGCTTCAAGCCTTTGGTGCAGATTGACATTATGACTTAAAGTGTCACACCATTTAATTATGTCTTTAGGATAGGCGTTTGGAATGACCATCAGAGTCCATTTTCTTAGATGAGACCAAACCTCTTTCGCAACATTGCACTGATTAAAGAGGTGATTAAGAGTTTCCACGCCCAAATGACAATGCTCACATCGGAAAGTGTTCACGTCAATGCCTCTAGCAAAAAGGTACACATTCGTTGGGATGTTGTTACGTCTCATTCTCCAAATGAAAATGTTAACTTTCTTTGGAACGAAAGAGTTCCAAATGAAAATGTTAACTTTAAAACCCCCCAGAGCTAAAAATATACACCAGATTTTGCAGCCAGTCGACCCTACAACCCCTTGGGATGAATTTCAGTAGCTTTCAAGGGGATTTTAGCATTCAAAACACCTTTTGATCTCCAAATCCTCATACTGGATATTGTTGGATCTTCATATATATTTGTTTTTCATTGTCGGTACATTATGTCTTTCTGTTTAATTATGACTTTTAACATCCATTGCAATAATATGATCAAAGGATGTATAGTCGAATCTCAGTTAACCTCTTTATGAATATTACCCACCGAGACAGCGGGAGTATTACTTTCTTTCTGTAAAGGCCCGTCGGGGTTTTAGATTATAATTTTCCCTTCGGATTAGCAATCTGTTGGGTTTAGGTTTGAAGTTCCAGGGTTAGCTGACCAACCCTATAAATTTTAAGCCTAAACCCGTACCGTTTAATGACATATCTTCGGAAATTTTTTTATTTATTTTTAGTTATTTTGGAATGGTTTTTATTAAAAAAAATTAAAAAATAAAACAAAAAATTAAAAAAGGTAAAAATAAAAAAGTAAAAAACATCTTCTTTTCCTTTTTTTTTTAGTTATCTTCTTTCTGAATCTCTACCATATATATATATATATATATATATATAAGGTAATGATATATTCGTAATATTTTTTTAGTTATCTATACTATCTTATAAACCAAATGGTCGGTGTATTAAAATTTAATTTTTTTTAAATATTTCCTTATTTAGCATATCATTTAACATTTGTTATTTTTATAATACATTATAAAACATTTTGTCTTCCATCTTTCTAAAAAAAAAAAAACTTAACCAGTCGTCACTCACCTCCCACGTCTCGCCGCCGCCACCATCGTCCCGCCGCATTGTGCGGGTAATCTTCTAGTTAATATTAAGGAAAATCATAAATCTTCATAAATATTAGTCTAAAAATCTTCTTAAAAATACAAAATGATGTCATGTGGATTCTACTAAATTTTTTTTTCTTAATCTTATCTCTTATGTAATCACTTTTATAAAGGGAAATAATAAATCCTCTTAAAAAAATAGCCTAAAAATCTTTCTAACCATAAAATAATGGACATGACATGTGGAAAAATCAAGAGAACTATAAAATCTCCTAGATACCATATAGCTTATGTGACATTTTCATGTTAAGTTTCTCTATTTGACATTTACATTTAGCTTAAAAATTATTAAATAATCATTAATCAAATATATATTATCTATACTACATTATAAATCAAATGGATAGTGTCTTAATTTTTAAAAATTTTAAACATTTTCATATTTATCATATCATTTAGTATTTATATTATTTATATATTAATTAATTATATATTATTTTTATATTAATTTACGTAATCAATTTTAAATTAAATAATTTAGCAATAATAACAAACACATTTTTATATACCCGTGTGTTATTCACTCTAGAACCGGCGGTCGGCGAAGCCGGCTGCCGGCCACCATAATCTTTTGATGCATGTACTCAATGAAGTTTACGAATGTCATATACACTATAATATAAATTTATTAAAAAATCATCTATCGCGCGCATTGTACGGATACATTTTTAGTATTATTTTAGGACAAAGAATAAACAAATAAAAAACAAAATTATTGACACAGACAGACAGGCATTATTATAATATTATTAGTTAAGAATACCAATATATGTTTTAAAAAATGTGACGCCGACGGCCAACCAAATACGAATTTCTTCCATTTTTCCAAATATTTGTGCTTTATTCTTCTTCTTCTTCTTCTTCCACACACACACACACACCAGCCAGACACCCCTCCCTGTCTCTCTCTCTCTACACTTTCTCTCTCTAGATAAAAAAAAGCACAAGATTCCGGTAAACCCAATTTCTTCTTCTTCTTTGATCCATTTATTTACTGTCTTTTTTTTTTTTTTTTTTAAGCTCAAATTTTGTTTTAAAAAAAGATTATTTATTTTACTGTTTTTTCAGTTCTGTTCTGTATATATATATATATATATATTAAAATATATATACTTGTTTTGTATAAATTCAGCTGCTATTTTCTTTCAATGTTTTTAGTTTTTGACTTTTATTGTTGACTTAGCATTTTCAATTTTCTTTCTTTAATGATATATATATATATATATATATATATATTACTTCTTAAAAAAAAAAAAAAAAAACCTTGATGATTCTTAATTATGTGTTTAAATTGGAATTTAGTTGCTTTTATAGTTAAGATCTCAAACAACTTTTATTTCCTTAGTTTATATGTAAAACTATATATATATATATATATATAATGATCTGTATGGATAATTTGTTGTTTTTTTGTTTTGATTTATATAATTTTCAAGATGAAAATAGGGGTTATAATTAATTAACAAAGTGTTTATAAGATGATCTTGCTTTGACAATGTAGATTGGTGTTGACGAATGTCGGGCGGGGGGTTACGAAAAGCTCTTGGAGCTATTAAGGATAGCACCACTGTCAATATAGCCAAAGTTAGCAGTGACTACAAGGTATGCTATAACATTCTTGCAACTTTTGATCAGCACGCAAAAATAGATGTTCCGATATGGGTGTTATTGAGTTTTCGTTATTGGTTTGGATTCGTTAGGAATTGGATATAAATATTGTCAAGGCTACAAACCATGTTGAGCGTCCGGCAAAAGAAAAGCATATACGTGGTGAGTATTTCGTGTATTTTCTTGAAGGGTGTAGTTGCGATATAATTGTTATACGAGGGAGAACTTATGGTTTCTTCAATTTTGCATTTTTTTTGTTGCAGCTATATTTGCAGCTATCTCGGCTACAAGACCTCGAGCTGATGTCGCCTATTGCATACATGCTCTTGCAAGAAGATTGTCCAAGACACATAATTGGGCAGTATGTATTCGTGCCATAAATGTTTCTAGTGTCATTTAATGTCTTTGCGTTTCAGTGTTTCGATCTATTATGTTATATGATTGCATCACATACTATTAAAAGAGACTACGAGAGAAGTTGGTTTTCAATACAGATCTATGTTACTTACTGTAATATAATTGTTGTTATACCACCCTCGTTTCCATACATTAACTACCGGCTTACTTAATTATATCTGAGATTCTACAATGCATCGGTCGCTATTATTTTTACTAAATATAAAGTTTGATGATTTATATAACTTACCTTGTTTGTTTATTGAGAATGCTGTCCATTAAGTTTAAAGAGTAGTTAATATATTTTTGGCAGTATATATTTAATATTTTTCACAGCAGTCACTCCTGAGATATCATGGTAGTTGATATACTACGAGTCTCATATGGTCAACTTTGTGGGCTATTGTTGTGTATATGTTGACGATTGACCAAAAGTTGTTTTTATCCAGGTTGCTTTGAAAACTTTAATTGTTATTCATCGTGCCTTGAGGGAGGTGGATCCCACATTTCAAGAGGAACTTGTTAACTATGGAAAGAGTAGAAACCATGTGCTCAACTTGTCTTACTTCAAAGATGATTCTAGTCCAAATGGTACCTTCAAATATTTGTTGTCGTTAATCAATCTGTATGCGTCAATAAAGTTCTTGACAAAGTATCTTTTGATTTTTCTTACAGCATGGGATTATTCTGGATGGGTTAGGACCTATGCACTATATTTGGAAGAAAGGCTGGAGTGCTTTCGAGTCTTGAAATATGATGTTGAAGCAGACCGATCGGTAAGATAATGGAGTAGTGTTCCTTGTATCTTTTTTGGGAGTCCTTTTTATTTATCCTTTCAATCGAAGTAAATGATTATCTATTCAAATTTAAAATTATTTCCTTTTAACAATCTTTATTTATTTATTACCAATTGTGGTACCGTGCAGAGAACAAAAGATCTCGACACTCCTGAACTGCTTGTACAACTACCAGCTCTGCAACAACTTCTGTTTCGTATTTTAGGTTGTCAGGTATAATCGTTATTTTTTTCTATTCTGGGCAGTTCATAGATCACAAAAGTTGGATTGTTGTTTGAATCCCATATCCTAATTACGTTTGAACTTTGCATTGTGTCTGATGCAGCCACAAGGAGCATCAGTTCATAACTATGTGATTCAGCTGGCACTATCTATGGTTAGTAATGGCTGTTAACAAATCAAAATACTTGGATTTGTCTCTTTGATAGGTTCATGTCTTACTATATCTTATTGCTTCTTCAGGTTGCATCTGAAAGTATGAAAATCTACACTGTAATTAGTGACGGATCAGTTAATTTGGTGGATAAGGTAACGTGTAATCATTAGTTAATGAAATCTTGAGCTTTGTCAATGGTATATTTTTATATAATAATTTAAACGTTGCTGCCAAACAGTTCTTTCAGATGCAACGACATGATGCACTTAAGGCTCTGGATATATATATATATATATATAGGAGGGCTGGGCAACAGGTAAGGATCTGGAAGAATACGTGAAAGAAGCTTCTCGTGCTTCAAGTGTTCGTAAGGATCTGGTAGAATTTGTGTTGCCATGTTTTGGATGATCTTGTTACAGACGCAAGAAGAATTCTATGGCGTTGGAAATTGTGCCTGTTGGTATGTAAACACATCCTTTTTAACCATTTAATATGTCACTTTCTGGTTTAATGGAGGAATATGACTCAAGTTAATAAAACATGGTAGATGTTCAAACACTTACGTACTTTGTCAATCTTGCCGACCTTATATTTCGTTGCTTTGGCAATTACAGTTGACCAACCGTCTTCAATGTAACATACATACACTTTCCTGATATTGTGTGTAATTGTGTTACTTTAACTGGGTAGGGAAAAAGTTCAAGTATGTTTCATTTAGGTGAGATTATCATTATGCACAGAGTTGGACGAAAGTAAGTATGTTACATTGAGTGTATTGATCAAAATATGTTGGATGGAATGAAGTATTTTAGCTGCAATTAACAATTAAAACCATGTTAAGATCCTATACATTCGATGTTAAAAATGCAGTAGGTTTGATGTGTTACTTTTTTACCTTTTTTTTTTTTTTTTTTTTTTTACATTTTCTATATTTTTTTAAAAATAAAAACCCATAAAAAAATATATAATTTTTTTTTTCCGGCGACAGTATCCAATGATTGGTAAAAGGAAAACACTCAGTCACCGCCACCACCACCACCACCATCGCCGCAAACTGTGATTCGGTACCGGCGAAACCCTTAGCCGACGGCTACGCCGTTCAGGGGGCCTTCGACCTTCTCGGTCGTTGACCTCGAGGCATTTATAAAGGGGTTGGAAGCCGGACGCATCTAGGAATGATTTGGATTTGATGGGCGGCGATCCAAGAGATGGTGGTGGTAGCCGCACGGGCTCCGCCCTCGGAGATAGTTTGAGTGGCTTAATCAATCAAATTTGATTGAATACATGTGTAAATACATATATACAAACAAAACAAAAAAATTTAAAAATCATCGAAAGTATATCGGATGACATCTCTAATGAAAGAGAACGAAATTTTAAGAACACCCATATAAATTTTATAATTTATCGATGTACGGTTTTTAAAATAATTTTTTTTGAATGAATTAGATAAAACAAATGATTTATAGAAGAGAAGGAAGATGGAAGAAACTAAGCTATGATGGTGGTTGGATACGGTACAGACGTTGCCCTTAACCCCAAAAAAATGAAAACTAAAAAATAGTCGAAAGTATATCGGATGACCTATTTAATGAAAGAGAACGAAATTTTAAGAACACCCATATAATTTTTATAATTTATCGATGTACGGTTTTTAAGATAAATTTTTTTGAATGAATTAGATGAAACAAATGATTTATATAGTAGATGTAAAATGAGAGGAACTAATATTTAATTAATTTTGAATTTATAAGCTAAAACGTACTATTAGAATATATATAGTTATTATTATTACTCTATTAGATATATATTAGCTATTATTCTTGATTTATTATATTGAAATTAGTATTCTATTGGATATATATTAGTTATTATTCTTGATTTATTATATTTTAATTATTGGTTAAAAAGTGTAAATTGGTGATGAAAAATAAAAAAGTGTAAATTAAAGTCAAAATTGGAATTAAAAGTCAATTTGAAGAAATCAAGAGCTGTGATTGGTCGATAAGTTATTAAAGCAACTGCCTTTTAGTATATAAAAAGATCAGTATGATCGGGATAGTCTGTTAGGAAAGTTTGTTGGATTGATATCTTTTTACTACTTAGACTACATAATATTGATTTGTATGTGCATATTTAATTCTTATGCTTGGTTATTTATGAAATTTATGTAAGTGGTTGACATACACTAAAGATCATGTATGAAGGTGTGGTTACCTCGTAGATACTTCATATCACCATGATTATAAAGTTTATAGTGTCGTTAATCGTTATAGTGTTTGCTTTCATTGATATCTTTTACAAATGCCCAATGTTTTGGGTGCGCAAATTGGTGGTGGTACATGTATATGATACCGATCTTTATAAATATAGATAGATTTAGGTATTAGTTTGGGGAAGAAGATTGTTAAAAAGACTAAAATACCCTCATATGCAGTGTTAACAGAGATACACTAACAGACGTTAGGGTGAGGGGTGTGTAAATAATGAAGCAAAAAGCCACCTTAGGGATATGTAAAGACAAAAAAAAAAAATTAAAGGGGTGAAACTTGATAATATGGTATACCCCAGGGGCATGTAATGAAATAAACTCTTTTTTAAAAGTTGGAAAGATGGGCTGCCGAGGGGGAGGTTGCGTAACTTGCCAGAAGGGGTTCAGGTAAATTTTTATCTTGGGTCAAAATGGGTCATTGATTGACCCGGAACACTTTTAGTCCAACTTTATTGTAGACAATTGCCTAATCTGCATGTGAGAATTGATTCTAAAAATTATATTATTCGTATTTCAATAGTAATCTAATTTATTTTTCTCTATTAAAATAATTCATTTGGTTTTATGCATCATTGCATTAAGGATACACATTCATTCTATTACAGGCCCATTTGACCCGTTTCTTTTTAGCCGACTTTTTTATTATATGTTACCCGTTAGAGATAAAGAATAACCGAATTTGAGTTGTTGGGTGGCGAATTTAAAAAATCAATGAAAATAAAAATTAAGAAGGGGCAAAATTTAAAAACGCATATAAAAAATTAAAAAATCTATTAAAAATTTAAAATTTAATGACAAAATTTAAATTTCGAGGGGGACATTGGTCCTCTTGCCCCCCTTTTGGTACCGTCAATGGTTGGGTAACAATTCAAGAGAGGCAGTGTCTTTTTTTAGTGTCGAAAGGGTTCATGTAGGTTGTTCTAGAACACTTTTTGTCCTACAATTTTTTCTTTCTTAATTAGTAACACTATTCAATATGGTTTCAATATTTTGTAAATTTAGTTTACACAAGTTTTTGAACATAAGACTAGAGGGAGTGGTCCGATATGGACCTCGACGTCGCGCAAAGCCGGCTCCAAGTCGTGATCCACACCGCCCCCCTCAAACGGCTTGAGCAAGACGGGGAATAAAGGAAGAAGGCCGAGAGAGAGAGAGAGAGAGAGATGTTCGAGAGAGAGAGACAGAAGACGGCCCATGCCGCCACCATGCCGCCACCAACACCACCCCCCATGCCGCCGGCATGCCACGTGGCGGAAGTCCGGCCTCCCTCCAAGCCGTGCCACTCCGTTTAGTCTAAGTGATTTATTAGGTCTTATGCATTACAAAAAGTCTTCGGGTCAACTTTTGACCAATTAGACACATTCTCTTATTGACATTTACGCATATGTATTTACATGTTTGTGTTTGACCTGTTATAGATTAAACATAACCCAAATTGACCAATATATAAGTAGATGGTCGTATTGCCACTCTTATTTCCATCTCTTATGCCATTATGTCAATCATTATGTAATTTTAAAACTGTGTATTTACAAATAGTTCGACTGGTCGATCGTCATCCTAGTGTATTGTTAAATGCCTACAACATTAAACTGTGTATTGAGAAGAAATATATATATTAATTTTGCAATGATATACATTTTTTGTCATACACATTCATTGTTTATAAAACGGAAAATAACAAGAATGAAGTATTTCGGGTGAATCTGACGGTCTGACCTGACCCAACCCATATTGATCACACGCAACTTTTAGTCGCCTATAATATAGACAACACTTCCACCAAAGCACTTACGCAGAAAACAGTAGTCTGCAATCTTAGAGGTACCTTTGAATTGATTCGGGGAGAACCTTTGAATTAAATGATTTATCTTCAAGTTATCTTACAGGATATTGTTTTACTTTTTGTTGTTGAATAAGTCTGTAGTAGACAGCCGTTTTACATGGTACTAGGAAAGTACCCGCGTTGCGGCGGTAGTGGCGGCGGCGGGTGGTGGCGGTGGATGGTGGTGACGACGGTGGTGACGGCAGTGAGTAGTGTAGTTTATTGATGTAAAATGGGTAATGTGGTTTATTTTAGGAGTTAAAGGGTAGATGTAGTAAATTAGTTTCATTAAGGGTATTATAAGTATTTCAAGTGGAGATGATAGGTATTTTAAGTAGACATGTTTAATTTAGTAATTAAAAAAGAGAGGGGTATTTTGGAGTTTTCAAAGTCTTAGTTGAAAAAAAAAAGAGGGAATAAATGCTTTATAAGATAGTATAGATAGATATAGATATAGATACTATGTAGCTTAGTTTCATTTTGTTACAGGACAAAACAAAACTGAGGTATTCTTTAGGATCAAGCGAAAAAGTCAGCTAAAGAAGCTATGAATGCGACTGTGGCAGGCAATCAATTGAGCTTTACTCCATTGCTTTCCTGTTTGATGGCCACCGTCTTCAAGCAGAGCAGACGCCAGGTGAGGTCCTCTTACTCCCTTTTTCACACGCAATTCAACACACATTTTCACACAAGTAAATCCAAAATACAAGTTGATTATTTGCATATGGGCTGGGTATTTTTGTGGCTTTTTATTTGTTGTTAGCCATGATTAATGCTCTTCATGACCCGATCTGTTTTGTGTAAGGGTAAATTTGTATTTGTGTGTGAGATTTTTATCGAGATGGCTAAATGGTCGGGTTGAAGTTCCATCACATGTAGGCATTGAACAACCAAAATTTAGTGATTAATTTCTTCTCATTAGCTCCGTACATGGTGACTATCACATGTAGGCATTGAACAACCAAAATTTATTGATATCCGTTTCTAAACTTGAATAGACATTGCTTTATGGATATAAGATAATGAATTGTGTGGGATTGTATCTCGAATGGTTTTAACTTTGAGAATAACAGGTACCATTAAGTAACACGTCGACACATAACACTATGGAATGGTGAATCAGTTACCCAAAATGGAACGTCTTATTATGCTATCTGGTAAGGCATTTGGTCGTACATTTTGCAGGTTCTGAGTGATTACTTTGTATTTCTATGACCTGATAGGTTTCATAACTTGTATTTTACTATGGTGTTGAACTATTATGAAGTCTATTAGTTGACGATTATTTGTGGTATTGGATGTATAAACTGACCTCGTGTTCCCTTATTTCAAATCGAGTGTTTGAAAACTTAAAATTCCTAAAGCGGTTGTGTTCAGTCACAAGGGAAGGATATTGGCAGTGGTAAAAAAGTTGAAGGGGAGGCAATGAGCTGAAATTCCAGTCCAAGTTGGATACTTTTCTAGCTAGTTTAGCCTCTTTTTGATGGATATGGGAAGTTCTTTGGTTAGTGCCTTTGATATTTTGGATGGTTAAATTGAGACAATCAAACAATTGGTCATATCATGAAGTTACTAATATTTTGTTATGCGTAATCTATTATGCGTTTATCTGAATTAATTTTTGAAAATTAATACTAATACTAATATGTGTTTACTAATGAAAATTCATGGGTATTAGTGTTTTATATGATGAAGGTTCATATCATACATGTGTATTAGTGTTTCACTAATAAATTGCCCTTACCAGGGGTTGAGGTTCATGTTTCCACATCGTATGTTCTATTCAAGTAGCTGGACATATTGATACATATAACAAAGACAAAATCAAGCCCAATGTGAAATTAAAGTCATTTGATCCTTTACCTATGTATATGATGCAAATGATTACTGTTTGTGGATCTCGGTTTCCATCTATCTATTAAACTCCTAATACTCACTTGTCTATTCCATGATATCATTTACTCCTATTGCTTGAGTCAAAATCACGTCTAGCAACAATCGATAAATATTTTCTTATGCCATAGAAATTTTTAACCTTTTGGATAGAGATGGATTTTAAACTTATTTGAACCTCACATCAAAGTCATGTGTTTTAACGATTCTTTTCAATTTTTAAAAAATATGTAATAGTTTAAATTTGGTTTCCAACCTTTTTGATCGTGGTTGCTTTTTAGGTTTTAATATATAGATGCAGGCCCATCCATTTGATAGTGGAAATCGAAATCAATTGCAGGGTCATTGATTGAATGATAGGCATTGAATATTCGGGGAGATGATTATATTGTGTTTTTATTCGTAGGAGTTCTCTCACATGAGATTGCCACTCCATTTAGATTATTACAATGTCTATGGATGTT
The DNA here is from genome assembly GCA_025447715.1 of Asclepias incarnata. Lineage (NCBI taxonomy): Eukaryota > Viridiplantae > Streptophyta > Magnoliopsida > Gentianales > Apocynaceae > Asclepias > Asclepias incarnata. The sequence continues at coordinate 14,300 of JAOEHQ010049831.1, forward strand.
ATTTTTAGCCAAATCACATTAATCAAATTCCATGTGTCTTAATTAGCATAACAAATTAGGTTAGAAAATGTAGAATCGTGTTTATTATCAGTAAATATAATATTGTTTTTCTTAGTGTAATACTAGTAAGGATGTAGTAGGTAAAGCATGTATGGTTTGATGTTGATTTTCTTTTTTTTTTTTTTTTCTTTCTTTTTTTTTACTTTGACATTGAAATTATATTATTAAAACTGTGTATCTCTATATTTACATTTGTTGTTGAAATGGTGGTTTATTTAAGGGACACTTATTTTCAAGGGGACGTGAGCACAAATGTGAGTCACACATTTCCCTCCTCTCTCTTTCCTTTTTTGTATGGTTTTTATTTTTTATTTTTTGATTTTTTTTTAAAATAAAAACTCATTCAAAAAAAAAATTAAAAAAAAAAAAAGAAGTTCTAAAGGTTTTGTGTTGGAAACGGATGGATAGGATATCGGCGTGACCCTCAAGGGGAATATATAAAAGGGTTGAAAGCTAGACGCATTCAGGAATGATTTTGATTTGAAAAAGGGAAAACAGCATAAGGTCTCTATATCTAATTTAATTTTTGACCTAAACAACATCAAATAAAATAAGAACCACCACCAAGGTGGCCTAGTAATGGTTAGGTGTCATGTTTCCTCACAAGAGGTCTTTGGTTCGAAATATCTATAGGTAAACATCTTGGGTGAGGCTAGGGAAATGGTTTGGTAACGATCTTGAGGACACCCCGGTTAGTTCGTGTACATCCGAGTCAAAATGATACGCCATCCGCGGGCAACCTAAACATGGAAAGACCTCATCCATTTACCGGTCTCCATCCTACATGATTGGGTATAGTTGTATCTGGAGGTGAAATCATTATTATTAGTTTAAACTGAATATTAAAGCACCGAGCTTGAACTTATAGATTATGATCTATGTGAAGGGTATATTATTCTTCCAACTATCTGTTGGAATATTGGTGTGTAAACTATGGCATATAACTTGGCTATATAGCTTTTGAATTGTGATATACTGATATGAACCGGGATCGACTAGATTCTTTTTAAAATACATTGAAGACAATAAAGATAGCTCCTGATGTTCGAGAAGTAGAGATCTCCCAAATGTTAAGAGACCAAGACTCCAACATAATCAATCCATGTCCAAACCTTAACCCTTAATGCTTTGTAAATAATGATAAGGAAACCCGGTAAACAAGTCATTTCAGGTTGAGGACAAGAATTATCCCCCCTCTTAAAATGAATATTCTTTCTTTTCTTTTCTTTTTTTTTTTTGGCTGAAAGAATCAGATCAGGAGTTCAGGTGTTGGTTGATGTAATTACTTCTCGGACATTTTTTCAGATTGAGGAGACACGCAAGCTTGCCGAGAAAAGGTTAAAACTTTCCAAGAGTGGTCTTGTTCTTCCTGGTTTTGATTCTCGTGGGATTGCTCAGGTGAATAGTGTAAATGGAAAGGCATATGGTATGTATTTCCAAATTTAAAAAGACTGGTGTGACACTACAATAGATGTTGGGATTGTTATGAAGGACTCGAGTTGTTTTGAACTTTGACGGCTCAAACCACGGATGTGTCTATCTGAGTTCATGGGAAGGGGTCCAACTAAAAACAAAGTTTTTGTGCGATACTACTCATTCTTTTGAATTCAGATGATACTTATTGAGAACTTCAATGAAGCGTTTAATGAAATATTTGAAGCACTAAACAATTTCGCAGTTTCACAATTATGTAGTAATTTGGATCTGTGCATCTGTTGATGTTTTTGAATGGAAATTGTTCTGAAACTTCATTCGAGATATATAGATTGCTCGTCAACCGATACATTCTGAATTAAAAATCTTGGCTAGTTTTTACGGTATATGATTCCGATTCTTGCCGTTTGTGTGTATATCTATTTGTTTGTTCGCTTATGTGTTAAGTAGGTAAGTTTGTAAGTTTTTTCCTTTCAGCATGTATACCATCTTCGCCGGATCCAAACAGAAAACTCCCTCAACCCGTTGACCTTTCCTTCGATGGGTATATTATCAGTGGTAGCTTTCTACTAAACATCTATATGAACAAATCTCTAGGTAACAATTGTCTAATATACATGTATTTGAACATCAGAACAATAGTATGAATAGTGGTGGTGTGAATCATGATTCTTGTTCTGTATTTATTGTAACTTTAGAAAATGGACTGATCACCGGGTTATAAAACAAGTTGATGCAGGATCAGGTGAGTTGTGCCACCAAACCCTTCCACTTACAACTTTCCTAGGATAATATCACCTGAATATGAACTTAGGAGTTTATTTTATTCCCCATACATGTATGAATCTTATGGGAAATGCTAAATATAGCCCTTAGGGCTGTAGTTAACACGCATAAAAGAATTGTACATTTTCATATCAAAAGCTTACCTCCTGAATTTTATAGAAAGAGTACAACTAATTGATGCGCGTTATTGCTTGCTTTTCGATTAAAATGGGAATTTGATATTTAGTATTCTTTCTGATATTTTAATTTTTAAGCACCCTCCAAAAAGCAGAAACTACAAAATGGCAAGTTGTTAAAACACAATCTGATATAGCTATATTGTTATTGACTTTAAGGTTAATTTGTGATGCTAATTTCATGTTGATCTAATGTCCATGATTGACTATCTGAAGCTTTATTTTGTTTCACAACTAAATTTTCTTTCTTTTGAACGTGATGATCTCTAGACCAGTGCCTCAGCAATCAATTTATGGTTTATCTGCATCTAAATGTTATCCATTTACACCAACAGTAATGCATTGATTAGCATGTCATCTTTAGTAAAATACAGAATTGACAAAGCTCTTATACCTAGTTTACTTGTACATCTAGGTAAATGAAAACAGATGCTAGCCAACGCATGCGAGTTCAATCACAAATCTAGCAATCACAAATCTCAGTAACAAATGTATCGAACTCCTACGGACCAAAGCTTCCTCAATCACAAATCTCAGTAACAATCTAGTGAATTCCCTATTTGATATTACAAAAGAAAACTCATGCAGTTTCATTACAAGATTGCAAGATATTACAAAAGAAAAATGATAAATCAACCTAATTCATATGCCAAAAAGTCAACCTAAAACCTAAACAACTTGACACATGGATTCCACTAATTTTTCTTCCTAATATTATCCGTTGATTTATCCAAATGTCATCATCCTGTAATTAGGTTGATTTTTAGGTTGATTTATCATTACTCATTACAAAATACCCTTCCAGGAGACGATTAAGATTAATTGGTATATACACATTTTAGAACTGAAAACAAGCCGAACAAAGAAGTATTGGACTCCTCATGGGACATTTCTACTTTTTCTTCAATTTTTCCGCCTTAGCCGTCTTCTTCTTTTAGCTACCTGCTAAAACAGAAATAAAAAAATTGTGTCAAACTCTTTTTGGTACCAATCCCTTGCTAAAAAAATATCGGCTTCATTAATTAAAGTAGCTATGATGCCTACTAAAATGTTGAGATTTTAGGAAAATGGTTATGAAGAAACATAAAATATTTGCATTACATTAAACATGAATTTGGTAACTACTTGTTCAGATTAGCACATTAGTAAATCCCTCAATACTGAACTGATAATGTTGATTTGCGTATGGAACGATCTTTTGAGACTACATAAAACTGATAAAAGAGATAGATATACCCTTAAAGTAACTTAACAATGAACTATAACATTAGTAAAGTAATGTCATTCAGTAAAGAAATGAGCAGTGATGCTTTCTATCAAGATACATGAAACATACTACTATTTTCCTTTTACTTTTCTTTTTATTGCCACTTTTTGTTATGTTCTTATGAATGGATCTTGATTCAGACATTTAGCACAAAATAAATGACAAAACCCTTAAGCCTTAAGGCACATACTTAACAATACACTAGTAACTAGTTTATTTGTGTTACCTTAATCCCTCCATACAGTGCAACCCTCGAAAACCAAATGCTGTTTTGCAACTTCTAAAGCCGCATCACAATCCGCTTGACGACCAAAATGGATTTCAGCAGCTCTGTGATAATAAGTTAAAGGTTTCAAAACTACAATCGTAACAATAAATAAAAACTTGTAAGCAAAACAGTTAAACTTATAAACAACACGAACAGAAAAAAGACGTACCCAGTAAGAACACCATCTTCATCTTTGTCTAACTCTAATCCGGAGACACCACCACCGCACCGATTAAATGTTCGGTCAATGAGATTGGATATCTGTGTCACATGTGTTTTAGTAATCCTATTTATCTAATAAAAGGGAGTTATGGCTGATGTCATAAGGTTGATATGGAAAATGCTAAGATTGTCCACCTAGGATCTGCTGATGTAATTATGTAAATTTTTCTTATGTGTGTATAGTGTACCGAGAGTAGTACAAAGCAAATATATAAAACAATGTGTTTCCATGGAAAGATAGAGATTAAATCCGGTTTTACAGAAGAACAACTTGCAGGTGGGTTTACTAAAGCGTTGAAACAGGAGCAGTTCATCAGGACAAGAAAGAGTCTTAGCATGGGGTATTTCAAGGAGTTTGAATTAAGGGGAGGTGTTAAAGTTAATCCAAACTCCCTCAATGTGCCGTTGGAGAATAGCAATGATCCGTTATAGAGTTATATCACATGGCTGGATAAAGATGGTTGAAGTCAACCTATTCCTTAGGAGTCTGTTGCAGTTTCATTCTAGGACCGTGATTTACGTGCTGTTTGATTTGGTTGTTGCTTTTGATGTGATGCCTATATAAAGGCACGTACTTCAGCTGAAAAAACACGCCGCTATTATTCTCCATATTTTCTCTTATACTACTACATACATATTCACTCTTTTCATTTATACGTACTCTTACTCTTTCACTACTGCAAGCCTCTCATTTAAATTTAACCAACAAGAAATTGGCTACAAAAGGAAGTGTACTTGTGGGACATCATAAGGGCAGAAATACAAAATCGAAAATGGTTGTTGAATGTCGTCCGTTTTTAAACTTACATAAAAGTCCGTTTTTAAACTTACATAAAACGAAAAACAAAGAGTAGTAAAACTTACATAAAAGTCCGTCGCAAATCCACTAAGAACAAGCTTGTGTCCTCCTTCCTCAAAGAGGCTTTTATGGGCTTCTCTCCTGTAAAAAGGAGACGCAATTTCGCTGAGGGTTAGGAACAGAATAAGACCTTAAAAATTGGTAATTATAAGAACACATACCCTTTGTATCGCTTTACCCGGACTTTGAGGTTATCGAGGGAATGATATTTCTTCTTCAAAATCTTTTTCTTCATTGAAGGTGTTAAATTCATCTGAACTTCACAGCACCTGGTAAAGTTTAAAACCGGCCCGTCTGTGATGTTGTCGGGATCACCATGGTGTATTGCTATCACGTCTTTAACCTCCCCGTATTTCTCAAAATGGTTTCTCATTGTGTCTAACCGAGTGAATAAACCCATTCTAATTACAATGAAACTTGCATCTATCTTGGGTCGGTTTTCCTTTTTGAATCCCATTCTGCTGCAAATATCAAATTAGTGTATTAAGACTACTATAGAAATCAAATACGAAAAGGATATATATATATATATATATAGTAAAAGGTTAAAATGAGAACCACAAAATTGTCGAGAACTGCGAGAACTACTATTTAATTAAAAGATATAGAGATAGTATGATCATTTAATAAATACAAATAAATTAATTACTAATTGGTTCACCCCTAAATCCCTCCTCTAGTTATCAGTTACAAAATCCCCCCCCCCCCCCTTCATGAATTCGTCGATATCGTACACATGTGTAAGGTATTTTACAAATGTGTTACACATGTGTAAAAAACCTTGCACACCTTACACATGTATAGTTTAAATACCTTACACATGTGTAAGTCGTATACCTTACACAACTTACACATGTGTACGACTAGTTCTCACATTTTTTGACATTTTATTTTTTCTCGCAATAACTGCCCCTATATATATAGTCAATAAGGGTATTAAGACTAGTATATATTATTTTAGCGAGTATTATTATTTTATTAACAGAATTTATAATTGTACTTTTATTAATTGAGTTTACTAAAAGTGTTTGTA
>JAOEHQ010049841.1:0-20401 GCA_025447715.1 Asclepias incarnata
ATAGGTTGTCGGGAACACATCGAGAACACGGTAAAGTCGTTTGTGAGTTGTTAAGCGACTCTTGAGGTAAGATAACTTACTTTTGACACACGAGGGACACAACAAAACTTAGTTATGATAATTACTCTCCACTAATTATCTAGTTTTTGACGATTCAAGCGGCCACGAAATCGTGAAAGAGTCTACTTTCCATTGGTAATGTCCTTTAAAGATGAATCAAAAGTTAATTTTTACAAAAGTTGGGATAATTAGTGGTGATCGAGTTTCGGTTGAGTTTTGTGAGGTTTAACGTGTTGTTTGAGCTTCCAGTAAGTTATGGGAATGACTTGGAATCATTAGGGAGTGTAATTAGAGTTTAATATTGATATTTATATGATTATAGGTTTTGGGAACACATCGAGAACACGGTAAAGTCGTTTGTGAGTTGTTAAGGGACTCTTGAGGTAAGATAACTTACTTTTGACACACGAGGGACACAACAAAACTTAGTTATGATAATTACTCTCCAGTTTATAATGTTGGAACTATCTCATGCATATGTTGGGTATGGGATACATGTGGGGGTTAATTTTGAGTGTTATGTTTAGTGATTTAGTAGTTGTGAGCTTGATTGCATGTGTAGGCCTTATGTAGCTTGTTGTTTGTGTTGTGAATGATTTATGTTGACATAATACACTAGACATGAATTAAGTTTTCATGTCACGTGCACGCTAAGGGCCTTAGTGTTGATGTGTAGAATTGGTTGCAACCTATTTGTGTTGATAAGTCTCGAGCATTGTGTAGTAAGAGTTAATCTTAACCTACAGTGGCTAGTTGTGCTGCGTAGACACACGGGGGCACTATACATGTTCTCGTGTCATACAATTAGCGTTGATGGAGTAATTCCGGGTGAAGTGATTGAACACCAGTGCCAATGGTGATACAGTCACTATCTCTTCCTCATATCCACATTAGCGTCACATCATCTCTTTCTCATTTTTCCATGCATGACACATTACTACCAATGGTACCTTTTTCTTACCTCTTCTTCACATATTTTATTATTTTCAATTAATTAAACACACAAATAAAACATTACACATTTATTTATAAAAACTTTTGATTATAAAATAAACATTGCATTACTAAAAAAACATTGTATTAAAAAAGACTTACATTTCTCTTTTTAATTTAATATCAAGTATATCAAAAATTAAACGTAAAAGCCACACAATTCTATATTATTAAAAGAAAGCATTAAATATACATTTCTATATAAAGCCACATAATTGTAAAATCTAAAATTACACCTAAATAACTCAAAAAACAAACACCATGTAAAGAATAATCAATGGTTGAAATTGATTTAAAATTTTTTAAAAGGGTTCCTAAAGGTTCCTGACATTTTAGTGATTCCTAAAGTAACTTTTCACTATATATATATATATATATATATATTAATTGGGTGGTGTCTGTGAAAAGAATGAATATGTTATTGCCGTGAATAAAAAAATATTTATGAAAAAGATATATAAAAAACTGATATGATATACTGATTAGACTGTTTATATAAAAAACAACCCGAACTAAAGTAGACAGTCTAATAACGCAACTTTCATACTTTTTGTTAGCTACCAATCCAACCAACCCTACTTGTATGCTAGTACAACAACAACAACAGTACCTAACCCCTACCGAAGCGGGATATGGGAGAGGTGAGATGTAGACAGTCTTGTCTCTACTCAAAGTGAGATGTATGCTAATATGCTACCATATCCATTTTCAATATAAAATAAGAAACCAAAAAAACGTTAATCTTTAACGAACTCCGACCAACATAAAAAAAACTACTATGAAAACATCACACACAAACATACACACACTGACACACATATATAGGCACACCATTGACCCCATCTAAGAAAAAGCACAACTTTAAGCTCCACTTCCATATGGACCATAACCCACCTCATATATAGACCATATATATATTTAAAAGAACAGTCTCTTTGGGTGTGTCTTTTTCAACCTATCCAGAAAAATGATCAGAGGTCCAACACTCCGGCGAACATCCGGCGTAGCTCACATGGCTAGCTAAGCTAATTCCACCCAAAATGGTCAAAAATAGATCACAAAAAGTTAATGAAAATGCGGTGTCATACATCATCAAATCATTGTACAACCATTTATCATCCATTAAAGAGCAAAAAGACACGACTCTTTTTGTTGTTGCTTAAACTAAAAACCAAAACCAAAACATTGTGTTTCGTAAGTAGAACCTAAAGAAGACACTATTACTAGCTTTTTTGATACCAAAAGTTTTTCACTCCGGCAGCCATGAACCATGATCATGGTTCTCTGTTTCATCATTCTTATGATCGAATTTCCAATATAAAATACCGAATTTGCCCATCATAACATAACCTCCTTTTTTTTTCATTTAAAACACTAGAATAAAATATATAACTTTTTACAATAATGGGTGGCATTTTTCAAATCAAAAATACATTATCACTGTTACAAAACTTGGCGGGACTATATATATATGTACGAAAGTTAAAAAGAACGTTTTCTGAAAATTTCACTAGCTAACAAAATCACCATCACAAATCTTTATAAATCAAAATTTTTATTTCAGCTTTTCTAATTCACATAACCAAAAAATATAAATCAACTGATTTATATAACTTCTTACAAAAACTAAAACAAATTTCAAGTTTCTTCAAGAAACAAACCTTTTCAAGTGATGAATGCAGAACAAGTACACAGCACACACACACACACACATATATATATATATATATATAGATATATAGATATATCAAAAAGAAAGTACTGGTACTAGTTAAACTTAAAAGTGGGCTATTCTTTGAAACCCAATTTAGGTACAAGTTAGCCAGCCATTAAACTTATGCTACTATAACTTTCTCTCTCTCTCTTTTCTTTCCTTCTTTCAGTCTTACCTATACATACACCACATTGTATCTATATATCCCACAAAAATAAATAAAACAAATATTTCTTCTAAAATAATCTCTCACACATCATATGATTTGGGTTTCTTTCTTTTAACGTTTATTTCACGAAATTAATAACCTTTTTTATATACACAAACAACAACTCATATATCTATATATATATCTGTATCTATCTATATCTATATCTATATATATTTAAATAAATACACAAATTCCCATCAAAATTAATCAACTTTCTTTCATGAAATCAAAAACCCAGTAATAAAATCGAATACCCATTTCGATTTTGTGTTAAATTTCAGTGTTTTTTTTCTTATATGTTTTTCAAATTTCAAGATTTAGTTTTTCTTTTTAAATAATAAATTAGGGTTTGGGGAGAATATGATAATTAAGAGGAAGTTAAAATCAGCAATGCCGAGTATTGAACGGTGTCGTATTAGTAACTCCGGCGACGGCGAATGACGGAAGAAACGGAAGATTGACGCTGGCGACGGCAGCCGGAGAAATAATGGTGGGTATTATCCTTTACATCTGTTGGGTGAAGTTACTGCTGGGATCATAAGTTTAAGTGAATTGGGGTTTCATATTGCTGCTGGTGTGATTCCGAGTATCTGTACTGATACCGGGACGGTGGTGATCGTTGACTCGAAACCGAATGTGGTCGCGAAACCGGAAGTGGTGGAAGATGAGAGTAATGTGGTTGTTTGTGATGAAATTGTGGCGAAACCGGTGCAAAGGCCCCCATTGGTGAGGACATCAAGAGGGAGAGTTCAGGTATTGCCTTCTCGGTTTAATGATTCGATATTAGATAATTGGAAGAAAGAAAAATGTAAATTTGATGATGATGGTTGTAGTAATAGTTATTATAATGGTAGTAATGATGATAAGCAAGATTTGAACTTTGACCCTGAATTTGCACCTAATAAGGATAAGTCTAGTGTTAAGGTAACGAAAATTAGAGAACAAGTTTTGCCCAAGAAGTGTAATGTGGATAAAGTTAGTTATAAGAATCGTAAATCGTTACCTAAGTTTGAAGAATTTGAGGATGAGGAGGAGGAGGTGTATAAGAGTTTTGAGGTGAAGAAGTATTCGAGGTATAACGAGCCAAAAAATGGTGAGAATGGTAAGACAATGCTGGTTGGGAAAAAAAGAGAAGCTTTTTCGAAGAAGAATGAGATTACAAAAGTGCCGGATGAATTTTCACCTGGTGATATTGTGTGGGCTAAATCTGGAAAGCATTATCCAGCTTGGCCAGCTATTGTTCTTGACCCGGTAATGCATGCTCCTCAACAAGTTCTTGGCTTTCGGGTTGACGATGCTTATTGTGTCATGTTTTTTGGGTATTCGGGAAATGGCACACAAAGGGTAAGATTATTTGACTTTTTTCCATTGGTGATTATAGTATTTGGTGCTGGATAATGAGAATTATGATATGCTAATAGCCTAATATTCGATAAACAGGACTATGCATGGATTGGAAGTGGCATGATATATTCATTCTTAGAAAATGTTGACAGGTTTGCTTGTACTCCATTTTCTTTTTCTTAGGATTTTTTCACATTGTAGCTAAAAACAGGATGGATATGATGAAAAGTTGTTTTCCAGGTTTCAGGGTCAGACTGACTTGCATGACAGTGAACCGAGTGTGCTTCGTTCAGCCATAGAGGAGGCATTTCTAGCAGAACATGGGTTTACAGAAATGTTAATGGTTGAAATCAATGCAGCAGCTGGTAACTTAGATTATCTTGATTCTATCCCAAAAGGGTTTCACGAGTCCCAGGAAACAAATCAAGAACATGAACATGAACATGAACGTGTTTCTCAAAGAATGGTAACTTGGTGTAAATGATTACTCTAATAGTCTAATATTTAAAACCTTTGATGTATATTAACATTATGTGTGCTTTTTTGCAGGAAATAATCAAGAGGCAGTACTCACAGTCATGTGAAGGCTGTGGCTCCACTATCTCGTTTAGAATGTTGCAGAAAATGAAAGACGCGTCTTCTAATAACCGTCTTCTCTGTAACACCTGTGCTAGGGTTTGTGTAACATGTCTGATTTTATGCTGTTCACTCTCTTGCCATCATATAGTTGTGATAATCACATGCTTCTCCTTTTCTTTTTTTTCTTTCTTTTTTTGCAGATGACAAAATTAAAACATTTTTGTGGCATATGCAAAAAAATTTGGAATCGTTCCGATACTGTTAAATGGGTAAGAAACATATCATAGTCTATTTGAAAATTTTCCCGTTCAAGAACTAAGTTTGTGATTACATCAGGTAAGATGCGATGGTTGTAAAGTGTGGGTGCATGCGGAATGCGATAAAATCTCTGGCCATCGTTTCAAGGTGCTCATTTATCTTTGCAGCTATGTAGAAATCTAGTTTTTATGATTTTTTACATGCTTATAATTTAAGTTCATTTTGTAGGATCTGGGGACAAGCGATTACTACTGCCCGGATTGCAAAGTAAAGTTTAATTTTGAGTTATCGGATTCAGAAACTTATCAGCCTAAAAACAGGTAAGTCTGTGATATATATATATATTAGACATGCATGATTTAGGGTTTTTAGTAAAATAGTTATTGATAACATTTCCATACCGAAAACAAGTAACAATGTGTCTTTACTAATGATAAAGTTTGTATTCTAGATATAATAAAAAGCAGGAGGATATGGTACAACCTGACAAGGTGACTGTTGTTTGCACGGGTGTGGAAGGCATATATTATCCGAGCTTGCATTTGTAAGCATATATATATCCCTTTTAGGCCATAGGTTATGTATGCACTTTTAATTAGTCCAGAAATGCATGATTTAAGTCTTAAAGTCGAGTTATTATTTCTTTTCCTTTATTTATGCGGTAACTCTATGGAACCTTTAGTAATTAATACAACACGTCACTATGACACCATCTCTCTTCAAAAAAGGGAAATTTGAGTTTGATGATAAATTTTTCCTACCAGATTACATTACTTGCACTATCTTAAAATGTCACACTAGGTCAAATTTGTATTATATTTTGTGTTTTCTCGTATGGGTTAAATCCTATAGATCTTGATATAATTGTCTTTTTATGGGGGGCTCTTTGATGGAACTCTATCTGAGTAAAGTGGCATACCATGATTTCACTAAAGATTCACTTAGCTTATGAATAAATGTCATTTTAATAGTTTAAACTGTTTAATGCGGATAGAAGAGAAGTTTAAACAACTTTGTACTTCTTTTTATAGTTAAATGAATCTAATATTGTAACATCATTTTTTTGTCCTTCTTTGTTTCAGGGTTGTGTGCAAGTGTGGATCTTGTGGTACAGAAAAACTGGCACTTAGTGAGTGGGAGCGGCATACAGGGTCAAAAATAAAAAATTGGAAGACGAGCATCAGAGTGAAGGGTTCCTTGCTGCCTTTAGAACAATGGGTCTGTACACAGAACCGGTTATTGCCTTTTCTGATTATCGTTTAACTTCATTAGACAATTTACAATTGGATACCAACAATGTGGGGGTTGCTTTCAGATTTTGATGAAATTCATTATTTTGCAGATGCTTCAAGTTGCCGAGTATCATGCTCGTACTGCTGCTTCCGCCAATTCTCAAAAACGTCCTTCTTTGAAAGCACGAAAGCAGAAGTTGCTTAGCTTTCTACAAGGTTTGTACCAGTTTCTAGGACGCAGGATTGAAGTTAATAACTTGTATAATGTTAAGAGTGTCAAATTTGACCCCTTCACTTGTCATCAGGGCAATTCATGCTATGTATTATCTATAATGGCTCCGATTAAAAGAATCAGCTTATTAAAAGACAAGATAAATGGGTTGAAGGCTGCCCGTATTGTATTTTCAATGCATAAAACCTTCTAAATTGTTCATTAAAACATGGGATTATTATGGAAATAATTTGGCTTTATAGAGATACTTGACAAACTAGTTATTTCTAGAATGTTTATATAGTTTGGACTATATGTGTTTTGGGTCAACCAGAACCATTTTGATCAGTCCCAAATTACCCTTTTTGACCCATTTCCTGGCCCTCCCATTTTGCCACCTCTAGTTTATTCACATATTTTTAATTCGTCAAATGTTATAGAAAAATACGAGCCAGTATATGCAAAGTGGACAACTGAACGTTGTGCCGTATGCCGTTGGATTGAAGATTGGGACTACAACAAAATCATTATATGCATCAGGTCTAGTCAACATCCTATTTGTTTTGGTCGTTTAACATTTTCACTTTGGTGGGTGTCTCATTATAAGATATTGAGAAATCTTTCTGATATTTCATTATTCATGACAGATGTCAAATAGCTGTGCATCAAGAATGCTATGGTGCAAGAAACGTTCAGGATTTTACATCGTGGGTCTGCCGATCCTGTGAGACGCCACATATTGAGCGGGAGTGCTGCCTCTGTCCTGTAAAAGGCATGGACTTTTCACGTTATCTAAAGATATTGCTTTCACACATTATTCTTAAATGCATGAACGGTTCTGTTAGTAAGCTTTGGTTCGGGTAAAAGTCAGATTCTGACTTTCTGATTTCTGTTTCAGGTGGTGCTTTGAAACCTACCGATGTTCAGCCACTGTGGGTTCACGTAACATGCGCTTGGTTTCGGCCTGAAGTTTGCTTTGCAAGTGATGAGAAAATGGAGCCTGCGCTTGGAATTTTAAGTATCCCGTCAAATACTTTTGTAAAGGTACACCGTATTTTTTTTCTACATAATTACACTCTCCACCTATAAAAGATTGATGTTTGACTTGATGATAGTCTGAGGAGACTGACTGTTAGTCAAATTGCTAAAATTACACTGAATAATAACCGGAAAAAGAATTCTTTCCGATCAAATAAATATCTACATTAAAAGTAAATGTTTTCTTGGTTTCTTTAGTGTGACAACCTAGAATGGCAAAAAAAACTTCTTACCGCCAGTTTTCTTTACATTCGGCCTTCTTCGACTCCAATGTCTTTAAGTTGACTTGAGTTTGTTTTTTTAATTTCAGATATGTGTTGTCTGTAAGCAAATTCATGGATCGTGTACACAATGTTCCAAGTGTTCTACTTATTATCATGCAACGTGTGCATCAAGGGCTGGCTATCGCATGGAGGTGCGCCTGTTAATTTTCTACTTATTACCATACGACATCTCGGGTTTTTTGTTAACTATAAACATCAGTCTTCCATAGCCTCAAAATGGAAATTACAACAATTCTAAGTGTATTGTTTTTCCACAGCTGCATTCCCTGGAAAAGAATGGAAAGCAGATTACAAGGATGGTGTCATATTGTGCGTATCACAGGTACTACTAGTTCACAAGATGTCAAGTGTATTGAGTTTTAAGTTCAAGTTCATTTATCTTATCCTAGTATTATAGTTACTATTACAACTCAAAATTGTTTATAAATGAAACCATTTAAACTGTTGAAATGAACCAAATCAGTGGTCAACAATTCGATTTGAAGGTGTTCACAATTTGGTTCAGTTCAGTTCACATTTTCGCCCTAAACCAAGCAATAGCATTGTTTATTTTAAAGGTGGCAATTCCAGCCCATTTACTAATGGATGGGTCGATTTGGGGTATGTTATTTCTCAAACGGAAATGGGTACTAAAGAAAGGTCAGCTAAAAAGGAAATGGGTCAAACGGGTCATAAATGGTTCAAAGAGTATTTTTGATGTATAAAACCTCCTAAGTTATTTTATGTAAATATCAGGTTAGTAATGCAATAAATATGACACTTGTAATCATATTTGACACGGATTATTTGTGAACAACAGGTCAAATAGTGTTTTGGGTCAAGCTTCTCCAACACAATTTGACCCATACAAATAGTTACCTGTTAACCAATTTCCGCCTCTAGTAGAATTCTCAATCTTGGTGTTTTTTTTCCAGGGCTCCAAATCCTGATACCGTGTTAATAATACAGACACCGGGTGGGGTCATTTCAGCTAAAAGCCTAGTTCTAAACAATACAAAGACTGCTTCGCGATTGATTACACCAAGAAGACTACAACTTCAAGAAGTTCCAATCTCTGAAATTTCCACAGAGGTGGAGCCATATTCAGCAGCAAGGTGCAGGGTGCACCAAAGATCACACAACAAGGTAAGTAACATATTTCTAGATGTGGCAATATGGGCAGGTTGCAGATCAAAACATGTTCACGTCGAAAGGAGCAATTTTTAGTACGGGATAGGGTTGGTTTGGGTTGACCCAAAAACAATTGTCTTAAAAAATGTGAGTAACTAATGTGTTGACTGTATTATTAAATAATTGTTTTTGAATAAATCAATTTATGAAGTTGAATGCATTAAAAATGCACATTGGATGACTTTTGACTCATTTGAGCCTTCCTTTTTTAGCTAAGACTTTTTATTTGACCGATATTTGACCGCTTTGAAATAGAATAATCCAAATGGATCTATGTATAAGTAAACTGGGTGAAAGTTACCTCTTCGCATTTGTTGTTTTTGATCATGAGATTAAGCCACAAACGTAATGATTTACACCCTTTTGTTTGAATTTTTTATTGCAAGAAGACAGTAGATGGGCTAATTATGCACCGAGTTACCAGACCATGTCATCACTCTTTAACAACAATCCAACGCTTGAACAGCCTTAGGGTATTCTCTTCATTTCTTATTAATAAAGTTTTGACTTTGAGTGTATTGGTTTCAATTTCTGTAAAAGCCTCATTGATCAAATTCTTGATATCTTCTTTTTACAGGAAATGCAAGAACCTCGAAGTTTTTCTACTTTCAGAGAAAGACTGCGTCATTTACAGGCAAGTTATCAACCTTTTTAAACACCAGCATGCTTCATTTAATAATTTTCTGCAATGGTCATTCAAATCTTCAATCTTGGATGTAATAGTAATCGTTAACCATCTTTCTTTAAAATGAGTTTTTAAGGTTTTGGCTTTCATTGCATATGCAGAGAACGGAAAATGATCGTGTCTGCTTTGGTAAATCAGGAATTCATGGATGGGGCCTTTTTGCACGTCGAAATATCATGGAGGGTGAAATGGTAAATTCAAATACTTTATCTGTTATACATATGAATATTATGTGCAATAGACTAGTAGCCAATAGGATGAAGACATGATTATAATTTCTGAAATTATATGGTTGAAACTCGTTCAACGAGATTCTTCTATTCTGTCCTCATTGAAGGGTATTTTGGACATTTAAGTGTACATTCTTCCCAGGTTTTGGAATATCGTGGTGAACAGGTGAGGGGCAGTGTTGCTGATTTAAGGGAAGCACAGTATCGAAGAGAAGGCAAAGACTGCTATGTGAGTTTCTCGACTTTCTCCACTCTTTTCATATGAGTCACAACTTCAAACCAAGAATTAAACTGAATTAACTTGGTCGAAATCTTGTTTCTTTGCAGCTATTTAAAATCAGTGAAGAAGTCGTCGTAGACGCAACAGATAAAGGAAATGTTGCTCGCCTTATCAATCACTCTGTAAGCCCCCGAACTACTCTTATTTCATAATCTTATGTTCCAGAACTGGCAATTTTGACCTATTTATTTATGAATTGGATTATATGGGGATTTTTTATTTAATCTCTAATGGGTCAAATAGGTAAGGTTAATTGATGCTAAAAATGAAATGGGTCAAAAATAGCCCAAAGTGTATTGTTAACTGATATAACCTTTGAAATCATTTTATAAAAACACTTTGATGATTATTGTAATAATAAAATGTGGTAATCATATTTAACATGTCTATTATTTATATAGTTCTTTGAAAAATGGAGAAAAAGCATTTGTAGGTCAACCCTGGCCCATTTAACCCGATACTAAACAATAAACATTACCTGTTTTGATCCATTACCTGACCCACCCGTTTGACACCCCTATCTATTTTCGCATAATTTTACCCGGCTATCGTTTCCATTTTTTTGTCCCTAGTGCATGCCAAACTGTTATGCAAGGATCATGAGTGTCGGTGGTGACGAAAGCCGCATTGTACTTATCGCAAGAACAAACGTGGCCACTGGTGACGAACTAACGTAAGTGATTTCATTGCCAAACCAGTAACCAAATTAACCCTCGGATTTGCTTTCTATTGACTTTGATTGGTGTATTGTGGTTGTAGGTACGATTACTTATTTGATCCAGATGAGAGTGATGATAGCAAAGTCCCGTGTTTATGTAAAGCACCAAATTGCAGAAAGTTTATGAATTAGAGTGATAGAGATAGGGGAAAAGAGTACAGAAATGGTGTCTCTGACAAAGGAGGAGCTCTTCCACTAACCTAACTTTTTTTTGGTTTCTTTTGTAGAAGATAATAAAGAATGTTAGATATAGTAAAAGACCAGTAGCAGGCTTCTAGGGTTTTCGAAAGATAATACATTCATAGGCACCTCATTTATTTCTCAATCATAGTTTTGGTGTTCTGTTATCGGTTTTATGTAAATCTCAATCGAGTCAAATGTACTTGTGGTGAAAGATAAATAGGTAATTTTGTTTTTTGAACTTTGTTGGGCAAGTAGGGTCATGCAGAAACTTGTTTGAATTGTCATGCTTGAATAACGTAACCAGTTAGGTATTTAAATGATACGATAACTTTGACTAATTATCACTCTTTCGATTTGCTCCAAGTTTTTAGTTGGCTCATATATTCGTTCAGCTTAGCAAGGTACTACTTTATTTTGTTTCAATCTCCCAAGTCCCATCAGGTGTTTAGGATTCGTCTCATAAGACAAATGTTATAACATCATGAAGATTATCATTAGAATCTTGATAGCATCTCACATATATGTCTGAGATACATCATCTTCATATCCTACTTGAAACTCAGCTTAAAATTAGAAAAATGAAAACAGTATCTGCCACATGATGATAATCTGATTTTTTACGCACTCTCATATAACGATAACCTTTATTTGGATAAGACAGCAAAAGGCCAGATCTATAAGATTTCATGATCTTGACCCATTAGGCATCTTGGCTTAATAAACTTTCTTTTTCTGTAAAACACGAGCGTAGATAAGATATCAGCCTTATGAATCCTCTGCTTGGTGCCTATCAAAGTATCAAGTGAAGGGAAGCTTGGTCATAAATGGAGTAGGTTTTCTCAGTTCAGGAGTTCCGAGTCTTTGGGCCAAATATTTGAGTCAAATCAAATGTATATGACCTGACCAGGTTAACACGTGACCGTTATTGCCACCTCTGAGATGTTGTGTAGCTAGGAAGATTCAGACCTGAGATTTCTTTGAGAACATTAAAACAAGATCTCTTTTCAGAACATTAAGATGTCATACCACTTTCGTGAGCTTGATAAATCTAGCAATATTAAGCAATCAGAAAGAATAAGAGATTATGCTCTGACCTCAACCAGGTAATATGAGATACAAGTGGACAACAGGTGCAGTATTGTGATGGTAATATATGATAATTTGTAAACATCTAACATTTTCATAGCACAAGACAAATAACAAAAACATGATACCAAAAAGGACAACATTCAGAAGGATACTATTACATCCAATCTAAATGTCAGGTTAAGTTGGCAAAGAACCTGAATAGCTTGTTACATTTGATCCGACACAAAATGTTAACACTAGTGTGCATGATGAGTCTAAACAGAGATGGATGTCAGGTTTCCTTGTATGTGACAAAAGAAAGATTTAACCACCAAATGACAGATTAGCATCAATGCTCTAAACATTATAATAATACTACAATGTAGCTCTCGGAAAATAAGCATAAAGAGATTAACATCTATGACCAAAAATTACTCGGTTTACGCTAGCAGCCTCTCACTTCAATACATAGGTCACATAGAAAATGCAACACGGATGCAATTTGAATCTCCACTCTGACAACTAGCGCAAACAAAAACAACAAACGCATTAGCAGAGCAGAAACTTAAATGTAGAATGTGGATAAATCATCAAAAATAAACCTTCTATTATTTGTATAAACGTAATGACAAACTTACTGAAGAATCATATCAAGCCTTGGCGCTGGAGATCGGTGTACGTCTTTTTGTTGTATATATTGCCCTCTCTATCTTCATATTCTTCCTCAAGTTCCGGTCGCCACTTGTTTACCCCCTGCTTCTCTTTGATTCTCTCCCAAAGTTTTTGGGCTTCCTATGTAGTAATAATCGAAGTAGTAAACAAGATTATAACACTTCCAAATATAAATATGAACCAAATCAGAACTAAAATGAGTACATTTTTTTTTATTGTAAGACATACCTCGATTGATGTAATCTCGTTAAAATTCTTGGTGTTTGGGATGCCAAGTCGACGCATACCATATTGGTGTCGAAATTCCTTGAAATGCCGCTCATAAGCTCTTCGCCCCCAGTAACTGTAGTTTCCACATATTTCACACTTGAACTCCTGAAGGATAATTAGACACATGTATACATAAACGTATTATATTAAAATATCAATATTATGCATACCGTAAGCAAATAAAATTGTAGGATTAAGGAAATATAATATTACCTGACCAAGACCATGAAGCTTATAGAGCCAGTATGGAATAGGTTTTCCATCCCAACCTATTGGCAATTTCAAAGGATTATAAAACGGCTGGTCCTCATCGTCACTCTCCACATCGGGTACTTCCTCCTGAAAAATTATGTTAAAAAGGTGGGCCAAAGTAGACATTACAAATATACAATAAGATAAAATCATAAAACTGAACTTACGTCCTCTCTATCTATTTCCTCATATCGCTGAGCCTGTTTGTTCACACAGTTCTCCTTGGTTCGAGTAATTGTCTGCACAAAGATACAAAAGGTCACTTTCATCATCCAAAGGGAGGGAAAAAGCAATAAAAAGTTAACAACTTTACCTCTGATAACAGTTCACATAGCTTTACTAACTTAGCCTCCATGAGGGCTATTTCTTTAGAATCATCTTGGTGTGGAGCAGCAACCGCCCCATTCTGTTGGGGTCTTTGGGCACCTTTCACGAAGTGCTTTTTGTCCAGCTTTTCAAGAGGTGTGTGCTGCAAAATAATAACATGTCAATAAAAGTGACTGAGATTTGAGTTATTTAGTAATAAAAGACACAGAATACAAGTGCCATGGAATAACTCACATTGAGGATACATCTGCCCCAAAACCTGAAAGTAAAGTTTCAATGTAAATGGAAATGATTCACCACATCCTTGTTTATCATGATTTTAAGACAAGTAAACTCCCCGATGCAAAACAAAATACTAATTCTATCATTACGACTCAACTAATTATGTCACTTCTTAGCTTTTCAAAAGATCATTTACTCCACAAAAACACTTAAGTTACGAGTAAAGAGTGAAACAAAAATAAACAAAACATAATGCAAATACCTTTGTGAGGAAAAGCCTTTCTGCACGCTGTTGAACAGTACCACCTGTCTTCAATCCTAGTGCACCCAATGCCTACCATATAAAGAGATGGTAAATCAGTGTTAGATTCAGTAGTTAGCAAAATAAAATTAGTATTTCCGTAATTAATAACCTATATTGTGTCGATTAATTAGGATCAGACGATATTACCAAAAAAATTGTATAATATGCCCTCTTACCTCCTTCAGCTTCTCAGGACCAAGTTCGACCAGTTCCTCAACTGTACTATAGTAGTCCAGATCAACTGAAGCATGCTGTTCAGGATCATGTCCATTTTCTTGAGCCTCGTCCTTCCATCCATCAACTTTGCCATCAGCCCATTGCTCTTCAAACTCTGATACGACCTGAAACCAGGCAATCAGATAAGCACATGAATAGATTTTCGACAACTTTCTGCATATTTATATGTTTAACAATCAGTCATGCATAGATTGCCAATTAAAATAGGTAGATTAAAGTCACCATCTTAGTAACCAAAATTGGTCAAAAGGGGTTGTCCAAGATGTAGTATAACTAATGATAGGATTGATCAAACCATAACTAAGTCAGTTCCTAATTTCGGGTTAAGTTTTATTAATAACTAATCAAATTTAGTATAACTAATGATAGGATTGATCAAACCATAACTAAGTCAGTTCCTACTTTCGGGTTAAGTTTTATTAATAACTAATCAAATTTGTAATATCAAAATGATTAGGCTTGAAGAAAACATTTCAAATGGTAGAGGGAGTGAAACGGGTCAAAAGGGGTTGCCCAATGCGTAGTATATAGGCAATCACATAAATCATTTTAATCGAAGCTTATAGTAGCATTGAGATAATACAATTTTTGTATATATATTTGGTATGCCAACTGTTTTATAGAAACAGAACATTGAAAAAGTGTTCCATAACAACTCCAGGCGTCCAGCCGTGTAGGAAGACTCACCCTGAACCCGAGTATTGCATGTTTCAACCGGATATCCAACCAGCCCGACCTGCCTATTTTGCCACCTTCACGTTTGACCAATAGTAGCATTGAGATAATACAATTTTTGTATTATATATTTGGTATGCTAACTATTTTATAGAAACAGAACAATATTGAAAAAGTGTTCCATAACAACTGAACCCGACATGGGAAAAAGTATTGCATGTTTCAACCGGATATCCAACCAGCCCGGCAGCCCGACCTGCCTATTTTGCCACCTTCACGTTTGACCAATAATACGATCCAAGAAAATATCAAATCTATTATGTGTGATGCTAAGAAGGTCCAAAAAAGCTGAGCTGATAGTCTAAGTTACTAGTATGATCAATCTTTAGGATGCTTAGACATATGCCTCCATTTTCAATTTGGTTTTGATTAGCAACTATTCACTGAATCAAGTATTTTAGAGCTGACAACTGATCAGCTTTACTGGTCTATTTTTTTATTTTTTTTTTACTAGTAAAGCTGACAACTGATCAGCTTTACTAGTTGTTAGATGGCTCAAGAATCCACAGTGACATCCAAACGGCTAGTATCGGACCTCGAACCCACGCTACATTCGTTACCACCCCCAAGGGATACCCTCGGGGTCACCGCAAAGAGGAAAATCCCTGAGATGAGGCTCGAACTTGAGACCTCATCCAAAGGAAACCCCCCCCCCCCCCCCCCCCCCCAAAAAAAACCCCATCTGAAAGCAGGTGGCTTTACTAGTCTGTATTCATCAGTTTTCTTTTTAACTTTAATATATTTTGCGGTAAGTAATTCTACCACTGAAACTAGTCATTTCAAAAAGCATATGTATGAAATAATATAGTATGAAACTCCACATACTCACACACACATATATATATATATATACCAAATCTAAAAACATAGTTCATATATTAAAAGATGAACTGCTTGTATTTCCACCTAAGTGTCCACATAATTAGTGATAGACAACAAAGCTATAGAGGTCCCCCTAGATCTGCTTAGCACTTCCACAAATAAGTAACAGTATACATTTCATCTTGCATGTCAAACATTGAAGCTACCCATAACTTGAAATATATGTATATTATTTAATAAGAAATAAACGAAAAAATTTACATGGTGACTAAATTAAGGAAACGAGCATGATTACACAAGTAGGTACCTTTAAGAATAATCTATCAAGATCTTGCAGGGGCTCTGTGCGCTCAAAGAAATACACCAGATACTCTATCATTTTGCTCAGATATTCCCTGTATTGCCTGAAGAAACAAAAAACAATCAGGCCTATGGATGAGTGCTTATGCTTAGATAAACAGGAGATTGTAAGAACAAATCATGGAAAATAAGAATCAAGAGATAACAAGAACTAGACACATGAAAGGGTTTCCCTTCTTTAGGCCAGCAACATGGTCCAAAACGCTAGAGAAACATCAAGACACCAATATGCAGCCACAACTAAGTTTATATTAATCTTCATAAGAATTTTATATATTGTTAACATAAAAGTACAAATTTCCCCACAGGTTTTATGTAACTTGCAACTATGTGATCAATAATTATATAAGCACATAACACATATAAACATTGATAAGACAATAGAGCCAGAATTTGAAACAGTCTAATCTATTACCTTGACATTTTCAGTTTTCGGGGGATAAGATGTGGTTGTGAAAACACTTCAAGGTAAGAAGAATAATCAAATTGCTTGTCAAACTGCTTGACAAATTCCTTGCCAAACTTAGAATTGATGTAATCATTGTACAGTTCATGCAGATCTAGGTAGCGTCCAACAGCTTCCTGCAAAAAAAAGAGCCTCATGAAAAAATTGAAAAGGGAAACAAAGAATACGCAAAAATTATAAACCGGATAAATATGATTCGTATAAGAAAAAACTCCAAAAGATTAGATGTGAATGCGTAGAAGGAGAAAGAGATGCTAGGATAAACATTGAGAGTGACTAACCTCTCCACTGAACTCAATTTGTGGTTCCTCTTCAAGTAATTGCTCGTATTCATCACTGGTGTCAATAACTCGTGCTGATGGATGCCGCCTATGATACTCACGAATCTGTGCAGGAAAGTATTACAATTAAGTATATGCAGTGACAACAGAATCCGAATAGACCGGGGTATTTTAGCCAAAACTCATTTCCTCTAGGACGTTATGTGTTTCTAGTTTATGTGAGTTATCAAGATTTTCATTCAAAGCTGGCCATCAAGAGGCAATGGAGAGAACGAGGGAGAGTTTCATACTTTCAATAAGCTGATACTCCGATCATAAAACCTACAGTGAAGTACATTACTACTAGATCAAATGCTACATGATCGAACAATATAACAAAACATATGATACAAACACAAAATAAATGGTTCCACAACCATTCAAGCAGACTGCAAGTGTGTCCATTGGAAAGACAAAAATTACTGTTACAGATATGCACCATTGAATAACTATGAAAGCAAATGCCCCTGATGATACAATAGCCACCCAAAAACCCACTTAGCATGTTATCTACAGGGAACCAACCATAAGTACATAAGGCCTGCAAATTAAAAATCAATGCAAAAAACAACAATCTGAAAGTGTTACCTCTTTCAGTCGGTCATAAAATGCGCTGAAAACATTAGTCCCCGATGCAGTTTGTCCACCTAAGGCAGCGATTTCATCTTTCCTCGAATTGTCTTTATCTTCATAGATTTCAACCTGGGATCATAAGAACCATAACAGCTAGTTATCAGATGCACAATAAATATAAAATTGAAATCATCACAGATCCAAAAACTACATAGTTGGATTATAAGCATGCATTATATCGTTTATATATAATTCACAAATACAGCCTAAAAATACAGTACACCCATCTGATTTCAAACCTGTAGCATACTGTCACAAATCCAGTACCTACATAATTAGTATATAAACACGAGTTACATCGCTTATATGATTCGCAAAAAAATAACCTACAAAATAGTACATCTTTCGATTTCAACACCAATAGCATACAGTAACAAATCAAGTCCCTATATAACTAGATCATTAGCATGCATTATAACTGTCTTATTAGCTTATAAGTATAACCTACAAACATACATATGATCGATTCCGAAACCTGTACATACAGCATACCATCACAAATCCAGTACCAACATAAGTATATTATCAATGCACATTCACTATTTATATAATTCATATATACATAACATACTAAAACAGAATACTACACACATTATACTGTTTAACTAAATTTATCAAAAAATAACCTATAAAACAGTACAGATGTCCAATTTCAAAACTTATAAATACAGCATAATATCACACGGTCCAAAAACACAAAGATATACAAAAAAAAGTAACCTAGAAAACTATACATCTAGCGGATTTCAATTCAAGTACCAAAATAAGAAGATTATAACCTTAAAAGACCTATAGATATGGCGTATATCGTTCATGTGATTCAGAAAATCCTAGAAAGGAAAGAGTACATCTAACAACTGTCCGATTTCAAAACCTATAGATATAGCATAGTATTATTAGCACATATAATTAGATTATTAACATGCATTATACCATTTAAGTAAATGTATACTCACAAAATAACCTAAAAACAGCACATAGGTCCATTTCAAAACCTATAGATATAGCATATATCATTTATATAACTTACCCAATATATAAATATAAATATATACATATATATATATATATAAGCAGTACATCTAGCATATAGTCATAAATAATTAATTTTTTTACAAGCATTATATCATTTTAATTAAATATATCAAAAAGTAACCTAAAAAATACAGTACATATATCCGATTTCAAAACCAGTAGATACAGCATAAATATACTATCACGCGCTTATAAAAATGTAGAAAAAACTTACGAGTTTGTGAGTAGTGGAGGAGATTTGATCAATAATATGGCGAACACGGTGGCTCTGTGAGAGACGGTCCTTATTTGAAGCCGGTTCGTTTTGTAGATCCTTCACTATTAGTCTCTCGAACCGCTCGGTGTCTTCGTGAGCCGCTCGCGTTAGCTCTAATAGCGTCGATGACATTTTTATGAAATCACTTTGCTTCGATTGATTGAATTAGGGTTTCTGGATAGTGAGGGTTTTAGAAGAAAAGGAAAAGCGAGGAGTCACTGGGATTGGATTTGGGATTGATTGGGTTTTTTTTATATAATATATAACCACCAAGTACCAATATTTTAATATTTTAATATTTAATGTATAATAAATAAATGAGACGGTTTCATGAATTTTATAGATTAAAAAATAAAAATGTGAAGAGTTCTATACCTAACTTTAGATACATGACAGTCACATATTCTCATTCCTCAGTATTTTATTTATATTTAGAAATAGAAATTATAAATTGGGTTAAATGCATATTTCCTCCACTTTATGGTCCTTCAAAAGCAAATTTTACATCTCTATCATTAACTTTGAACTTTTTTTCATTCATTTGGTAAGACTTTCGTCTCTACTGTTATAACTTATAACGCTCTGTTAACATTCATCATATAAGGGGCATTTTAGTCATTTCACCCCACCTTATTATTGTTATTTATCCACCTTCATCATTGTGTTCATCCTTAAAATAAAATCCCACATTATATAAAAAAAATTAAATCTTCTAATTCAATACAACAAATATCTATAATCAGACGTGTATCTATACAAAAACACACATTAGGAAGGCAAACATATATCTATATCTACTAGATAGATACCTATGATGCGGCGACGATGGTGGTAAGCGGCGGCGGTGTGGTGGTGGCGGCGGCAGCAGGTGGTAGTGGTGGCGGCAAGTAGTGTAGGTTATTGATGTAAAAGTAATTGATGTAAAAGGGGGTAGTGTAGTTATTTTAGGATTTAGGGATAGATGTTGTAAATTAATTCATTATAGGTATACCAAGTGGAGATGTTTAAAATAAGGTAGCTTAAAATCTTACTGTGGGGAGGTAAATGCTTTATAATATAGTATAGATATATTATATACCACTCCCATATTGTATAGATAACCATTTATAAAAACACTCCGGATTTATGTAAATACATTTATATCTATGTTTTTTTATACTCCCATATCTATATCATATATCACCATCACCACCATCTCCCGTGTGGGGGGGGGGGGGGGGGGGGGGGGGGGG
>JAOEHQ010049852.1:0-20397 GCA_025447715.1 Asclepias incarnata
CGGGTCCGGGTCAAAATGGGCTACTTTTAAAAAGGGTCAAATTGGGTTCGGGTCAAAACGGGTTGGATGGATTTGGGCTCGGGTCAAAACGGGTCATTTAAAAATATGTTGAAATGACACTTATTTTTAAATTCTTATAATAATATAACAACTACATCTAATTTATACAAGGTTTGATGAGATTTTTCTTAATTTTGTTATGTTAAATCAGTAAAAATTGATTTGCATCATAATTATATTGATTAAATAAAAAAAAGTATAATATATTACGAACAAGAAAATAATAATATTAAATGTTCTATTAAATGAACATTGAAAGTTTATATATATATATATATATATATAACTGTATCAAATACATATGTATATATAAAGTGACTTTATATATATAAAAGTTTACGATACAAGAAAAAATAAAAACTATAAATATTAATAATAATACGAGTATATGAATCCCATATGAACTTCATGCTTCGTCCCATAAGAAAATCAAAACCAATTAAACATGTGAGGCATGTGTCAACATATGATTGTATGAGAAATTAATTACAAATTTACAATGAAGACTTAGTGGATAGAGGGTCCCACTCCCACAAAGCTATACGAATTGAAAAAAGAAACTCATGGGGAAAATGTATAGCCGCTTGACCACGTGGTACAAATCGCATAAATAATAGTACTATAGTTATGAGATTTTTAACTTTTGTCTTTTCTTTCAGTTTTGGTAAGGTAACACCCAGTCACCCATAACCATTTTTATATCCGCCCATTTCAACCCGTTTGCAAAAAGAGATGCTTTTTCTTTGGTCCATTAGGACCCGTGTGAAACTCACATACAACCCAATGAGATCCAAAAAAATTTCAAAACAGCCCAGATAGATCCAAATTTTTTCATATGGGTTCATTTTGCCAGCTCTTAATGTGTAAAGGAAAACAGTGATTTACGTGCTAATTGTGTGGGACGCCTTTATTTCTATGGTCGGATATTGTTGCCTAAATGTGATTGGAGGTATTTATTTTGCTTCCCGTTTAATAAAATGAGTTTTTGTAACTTGTGCCTTCAGGGCACATCTTAGTGAGCCGGAGTGTATTAAATGCATATCCGATGCACTTTCTTTTTTAGGAAAGATGAAGGTATATACATTATTAACATTAACATGTGTTTCTATAGCACAAGTTAGCTAGACCCAAAATACAAGTCTCTTATTCTGCTATCCGTGGCACCAAGGAGATCTTTTTGAGTCTATATATCTCAGGGTCCATAACTCATCTAATAACTTTCATAATCAGCCTCTTTTTTGTATTGTTGTTATTACTATTATTATAAGTTATAAATGAATATTGTTGTTGTTAGTATCATTTATATTATGAGTAAATTATAGATGCTTTAAACTGTATCCAACATATGTACAAGTGTACAACAAAGAGAAAAGTTTAATAGAAAATTACAATTCTTAACCCTCAAGTTTTATCCCCTAAAATATCTTTTGTTATACTTAATTACGTGCAACTTATTGCTTAACGGTTGAATTTAATTACTACTCACATCATTTTAACCAATCCCCATACTGATAATAGAAAACAAATTATGTATAAACACGAGTCTAAATCTAAATACTTACTAATAATAAAAAACAAATTATGTATAGACACGAGCCTAAATCTAAATACTTATTGATAATAGAAAACAAATTGTGTATAGACACGAGCCTAAATCTAAATACTTACTGATAATAGAAAACAAATTGTGTATAGACACGAGCCTGAGCCTAAATCTAATAAATTATTAATATGGGAAAAAGAAAATTTTAATTTTACAAGATTCAATAAAACTAGAATTAAAATTGGATGAGTAAACGATTCATGATGATGATACCCCAACAACAATACAACAACAATTCTAAAAGAACACCAACTCACTCACGTGCACACGTGCCTTCACCTTCATTTCTGTCCCATTCTGCCTTCTGCTTTGTTTCTTCCTTCCTTCAAATACCTCACCTCATTTACGGCACGGCAAGGCAAAACGACGCCGTACCACCATCATCTAAACCCACATTTTACACTC
Source organism: Asclepias incarnata (assembly GCA_025447715.1). Lineage (NCBI taxonomy): Eukaryota > Viridiplantae > Streptophyta > Magnoliopsida > Gentianales > Apocynaceae > Asclepias > Asclepias incarnata. The sequence continues at coordinate 2,069 of JAOEHQ010049852.1, forward strand.
ATTCACAACTTTACTTATTATTATTATTATTATTATGACAGTGAAGAAGAAATTTGCAGCTGTTACTTCAAGACGTCAATTTATATCTAAAAAATTCCTAATATTATTATTTTTTATTTTATTTTGTTTTTTATTCTTTTTCTTTGGTGTATCTAGACTTCAATCTACTTCATTTTCTTCATCATCATCATCATCATCATCATCATCATCTACTGATTTTGTATTTGATGATATAAAAAAAATCAATAATAATATAATGAAGAAAAAGGAGAAAATAGCTTTCCTTTTTCTTGTTAAAGAGAATCTTCCACTTGATTTCCTCTGGCACAGTTTCTTCAAGGTTTGTGTGTGTCTGTGTGTGTTTTCTTATTTTGTTTTCTAATTTAATATATATTACTATGTATATAGTTTAATTTAATTTAATTTTAGGTGTTTTAGCACTAATGAAAATTAATAAACACTATTGTTTCGATATTAATCGAGAATCATAACCTCACATCACATTACATACATATATGATTCATTACTGAAATGGAAATGTTGATGTTTAATAAATGTATGTTTCCATTATAGCTGCTTAATTTAGATAATTACTGTATGTTAATTGAGAATTATAACATCACATCACATTGCCAGTAAATCCATTTTAGGAATTAGAGCTTACATTAGGATTAATTTTAAATTTGGGTTTTTTTTAATATGTGAACCACATGACTTTTTTTTGCATAGTGTAAATTTCGTCAAAAAAATATGATTTTTATAAAATGCACTAAAAAAAAAAAAGGGTATTTGGATAGGGACCCTCTGACCCTATGTACCGTAATACCCACCTAACCCCCAGCCGAGCTACAGTGTCCAAGGTGATTCTCAACCACTTCAATCCTATTCTGCTAAGGAATGCCTTAGGCAGGGATTGAACCCGGGACCCCTTGTTCCCAATGGGCCTAAGAGTGGTTGGCTGGTGGCCACTGGGGTTTAACCCAATGGTTTTTATAAAATGCACTAGGTACAAGAGAAAAATGAACTAGGTTTAAATGTTTTGTGAACCTAGTAGTATTCAGTTCTAAGTCTGCCACTAGTCGGCTTGATTACACCCCTATGATCACTTGGTTGGGCTGCCATGTCAGCAAGCCGCTTGGTGAGCTTGATTTACCTCTCACGTGATGGGCATGGTCGGTCTGCTGTGGGCGAGGTTACCAGAAAAATTCAACCTTTTCAAATCTACAGATTTTTATCTGATTCCTGAATTACAAAGATATTAGTTGAGGCCTTGAGGGAATATTGCTATATGATTTGCTTTATGTAGAACTTTTCCCTAATTTTGGTGTCTGCATTGCCTGCCATATATATGAGGAAAGTGTTTAGAAAAGGCAAAATCATATGAAGTTAAAGTTATGTGTGTTTTTTTGTGTGCCTTTGATTACGAAAAATGTTTTTTAGACGCATAATCAAATATTTAAAGTTGATGAGCTTACAGAATGCAGATCCTGAGAATTTCACAATATACATACATTCAAAACCTGGTTTTGTTTTCAATGAGGCAACTACCAGATCAGCCTTCTTCTACAACAGACAGTTGGAACACAGTGTTGAGGTAACTGATCATATTTAGTATGCTATGATTGTTTTAGTTAAACTATCATGATAGACAAGGTAAGTAAATTTTTGAATACATCTACTGTGTTTTACATATTTTTTATCTTGTTTTACAGGTAGGTTGGGGTAAGCCGACTATGATTGAAGCAGAGAAACTTTTGTTCAAGGCAGCCCTTGACGATACTACAAATCAGATATTCGTTCTACTCTCTGACAGGTTTCTTTCACTGATAGCTTTTTATTGGGTGCTTGGATTTTTATTGTGAAACCGATTTTCTTGCCGGTTTTTAGTGTTTGGATAAACACTACCTGATTTTAATTCTCATTATTTTAGAGGTCAAATAACCAGTCTTGGATTTTCAGTTTCATACTAAAGAAAACATACTGTCTAACTTACCCATTACTAACATACCTTGAGAGATTTTTACTTCTATTTAATAAAGCATGACTACCTGTTTCATATAATGGCACTTTGGTCATTTTATCTTTTGATTCTTACAATAATCATAATTTCCAAACACTCGTACTTCTGATTAACTGATTAGTACAACTTAAAACAGTTGAAGCACGCCTGAACACTATCCTCTACAGTCAAATTTACAGCCAATTATCTGATTATGCTTAATGAACATCATATCATCCCTTTCAAAACACTCATTTAAACACCCCCGGAAATGTCTTACGCTATCTTACTTGACATGAAATGTACGAACCCCTTCAACGTTAAATTCGATTACCTATCACATTATTTCATATTTATCTTCCTCGCTGAAGGTCAGTCGAAATCACTTTCGGTGAAACACACCTGTAAATAACTGGGTTTTTGCTTCTTTTTTTCAGCTGTGTCCCACTGTATAACTTTAGTTACATATACACATATCTCATGTCAGCTCCTAGAAGTTTCGTGGACAGGTACTTTTCAATGTCTAGAAGACATCTTAATGTGTTTAATGAATCCTTTGTTGGACATCTTCTCATCAACACATTGACCAACTGAACTGTTCCTTGATTTTCATTCAGCTTTATTGATGCCAATGATACGAATGAGAAACGCTATAATCCAGAGATGTCCCCTGACATACCTGAAGACAAATGGCGGAAAGGATCCCAGGTCATTTTTCGTTCGTATTTTTTTGACCTAGATTAGGTTCTTTATCTACTGAAACCATTGGCTTACATAGTAGATCAGGGTATTGTGAGTTTGGGTCGATCAAGAGTAATGTTTTATCTCTAATTAATCAAATGGGTATATTCACAAGAACTAGCTTAAAAAGAAACGTTTTGAGTGTTTTCCGTGGTGTATTTTTAATTCATAAAACCTCCTAAAGCACTTGTTGAATGTCTGATTACTATTGAAATAATCAAACTTTCTTATCATATTTTACACGCTAGTTATCTATTACACATGTTATTTTTAGCAAAGAGTGTCTCTGGTCGACCTGCCCCGTTTCTTGTGATGGTTTTTGCAAAAAAATAAAATAATAAGCTCATTGCTTTTATAGGCTCACTTCTCACCCGTCCCATAAATGCTTTAATGAAGATTGTTTTCTGTTATGATTTGCCATCGTAATCAACAGTCTTGAATCTGATGAATATTTGTTCGCCATATAGATGGTTTAAATCATCTAGAATCATCGTATGATAGAAGACTTTCTCTTTATTTCTAACTGTAGCTAACAAACATTTACATGATTTCAGTGGATCACATTGGTCAGAAAGCATGCAGAGGAGGTTGCATATGATAATGTAGTTTTCCCGATCTTTAATAAACACTGCAAGGTAGAGATGATGATACCTATGAGGTTCTGTGCTGTTCACTTCATTGAAGGTTTAATTTGCTTCTTAAAAGAATCAATATGATCTGTCTAAATTAAACAATCATAAGTTTACCAAAAGGAGAATTTTGTGTATAGTGTTACTAGAGGTGGTAGTTTTGAGCCATTTATTTTATAAATGGGCACATTTGCGTTATTTTCATTTCTAGCGGCTCAAACGGGTAACTTAAAAAAAGTTGGCTATAAAGAAAAAGGTCAAATGGATCAAACAGATTAAGTTACCCATAGTCTATTTGTAATGCATAAAACCTCAAAAAGTTTATTCCAGAATCTGGATTGTTATTGAAATAAAATAATTTTTATAAATAAGCTTTGACACTCATTTACTAGTATAAGATAGAAATAAAAATTTGCCCATGTACCTTAGGTCAACCCAGCCTACGTGAACTGCTCGTTTTTAGTATCATGGCCATCTTAGTTTTTGCTGATTTTTATTTCCTATTACATCTCTATTTATCCGGTCTTTTTTCCACCCAAAAAATTATCAGCGGCGGCCGCTTCTAGACTTGAGCAGAGGAAATGATTCTCTTGTAAGTAAACTACAGATACTATTAATTTCGTGTACATACACCATGTATCCTTGTTTTGTGTTATTATGAGTCTTAGCCACTTAACTTGTAATTATATTGCAGAAAGAGCAGCAGCAACACAATTGCATCCCAGATGAACATTATGTGCCAACGTTACTTGCAGTAAGTAAACTGTTGATGCTGTGCCTTGTAGCAATATTTTACAAGCAATTGTTTCATCATATACATTTTTCTTTGTCATGGGGAATATACTGCATCCTTTGTAGAGGTAAAAAATGAGTGGGTTGGGTAACGGGTAATGGGTAAATGGGTAAAATGGGTCAAGTCGTATTGGCTGGAAACACTTCATTCAAAAGTTTTTAATTTGAATAACTACTTTGTGTGGCAAATATGATTACAAATTTATATTATTTGAATAATAATCTAGTTTTTAATAGTATGATTAGGAGGTTTTATGCATTGGAAATCCACTTTGAACGATTTTCACCACATTTGACCCATTAAAGATAAACATAACTCGAATTGACCTAATCATAAGTAAATGAATCAAAATTCCCACCTCTAATCATTTATAGTGAAATTTACACCAGCTCATTCCTGTAGAACTACAATCAAAGTCCAAGTACCTCACACACTTAAGAATATATGGATTACCTATAACTGAAATTTTTTGTGATGTTATTTTAATGAAAATATCTGACAATTATTTTGTGATCCACCATTCTTGCGATAAGATGCGGGGCTTTGAAGATGAATTGGAGCAGAGAACATTGACTTATTCTTTATGGAACCAGTCAACTGAAACGATGAATACACAAGCGTGGCACCCCGTGACATTTGTTTATGCAAGTGCCAGCCAAAAAAGTATTCAAGAGATCAAGGTAATCTATGGCTCCAAGTCATATTCATAAAGCTAGTATTTTGCATTTATTATTGTTTCTCTTGAGCTAAATATGATAAATTTTGCAGGATATTGACCATATTTATTTCAAGTCTGAAAACCGGACGGAATGGTGTGGTAATAAACCTAGTACTCCTGGTATTGGTCGTTGTTACTTGTTTGCTAGGAAGTTCTCGCGTGGTGCAGCTATGCGCCTTTTGACTAATGGGGTTGTTGGTTCATATGATCCCAATACATTGGTCTTAGACCCAACATAGACCCGTTCTCTTATTGTGTCATTGGAGGCAAACATGGAAGATAATGATAGCAGATGTATACTTTGAGGTGATGTAAATATCGAGGCAATTGCAGATATACCAAACCACTGTGATTTTGAGCAAGTCATAATTTCAATATCAATTTCGTTTAGAATGACAAAACTAAAAGTGATAAAAATGGGCGGGTTGGGAGTTTGCTTAAACCATTTGACTCCTTAAGGATATAAGATAACTCAAAACAAAACCATTTACATATTACAACTAAATGGGTCAAATTGTTGATTTCATTATAATGCTCGTTTACATATTTTCATTCTTTTGTGATTCTTTTATGATTCAGAATGGCTAAACTGTATCCAAAACATACATTGTATCTCAATTGTTTAGCGAAGATATGAATAGAGAGAAATTTTATATAAGTCTGCACTTCCTTTCTCATCATTTGTAGAGGACACAGAGAGAGAAAAGGTTTTGTCCCAAACAGACTCCTCTTAATGTGTCGCTCTCCTCGTACCATGCTTCCTTGACGGGATGTATGTCTTCCTAGTAATTTTTAGATGTTTGTGAAATGCCGGTTGTAGTTTTACATTACCGTTTAATATCAGCTACATTGTAACATGTTTATTAAATTTGATTACTTTGGTCCTTTTCTGTTCTGGTAATTGGTAATTGTGAAGACCGGCCTTTGTCGGACCAATCCATGATGTTCAAAATTAAGAGGATTTATCCAGCAATATATGGTTGATTCTTGTGACTTTCAGTTGTAGTAATCAAATTTGCATCATATATAAGCATTTCATAATTTGAACTGACTCCCCTTTATTTCATGTCTTTGATGTGGAAATTCCAAATGGGTCTGCTAATTCCCTTTAAGAGTACGAAGCGTCTTTTAACAAGTCAAAGCAGGTACACACAGCCTGCTATCATCTATGTGTCACCGTGAAAGTATTTGAAAGACATTGCAGCCTCAAAATAGAACTATTGGATAGCTTATGTAACACCGCATTCTTATGATGGAAATGGAGGTTACACCAAAAACTCATGAGAGCGCTAAGACGTCTCTAATTTCCAAATGAACTTCAGCTACAAGTCAAATGTGTTCACCAAAATATGACGACATCAATTAAAACAAAGTTACTTTTATCCCCAAAAAAACAGCTTGAGGGATGTCTTGTCGCCGGAGAAACCAACAAGGATGAGTGTCACCGAGTTGCTGTTTTGTGCATTTTTGCACAATTAGAAACAAACATCCTACAATGTTACTAACAACATATTAAACATGCTATAAAACATACTCCTATTCAAAACAAATCTCATTGTTCCAACCTAAATCTCACCCAACCCTCTCGATCGCTCTGCTTCTTCCAAACTCCAAAAAGTTATCACATTTCCAGGGTCCCTTATCATCGTTTCAAGTGTTTCAAAGTTGTCTCTTTGAGACAATGAATGAAATTTGAATAGGCTCAGAACACCCCACTTTGGCTTCTGCACCTAGACATATACTATTTGTTCCTTGTGTGAGTGAGACCGTTCTTAAGTAAGGTAAATGTATAGTTGAATCCCTCAAACACGGTGTCTGCTCGGCTTTTCCTCTTGCTAGTATGGGCAGTTGAAATTTCTTCACTGTGTACATTTGTATCGTGTATTAAGGGCAGCTTTTTTTTTTGTCTCATTGAGATTGTCACTAGATTGTTGTGATTGTTCTTCTATGTTTGCGTCATCTTCCATGTCGACCAAAGAATCTGTATCTCGGGTGGGTTTTAGAAGAAAACGTACGTACTTACTTACAAGTAGAGTTACGACGCTTAAAAGTTGTACGTTAATCTCAGTTTATGGGGCATCTACATTGTCTAAACATAATGTACAATAATTTAAACATGTAACTACACTTGTGTGAGAAAATGTTCGTATTTCTATACCAAACCGGGTAAATGTTCATTTGCAAGGATATGGATCCTTTAAAGTTGATCCAACTTGACTAAGGATCACTGATCATTGAATAATGATCCGGCCTGGCTGCGAAGCTGTTAAGATGCGTGTTTGATTTTTTTTTTACCTTTATCTTTTTGGGTCATGATTTTACCTAATGTTTAATTCTCATTTGTTTTTTGCTTTATACAATTAACTATATCTAACTTTGGGTTTTAGTTTCTCTTTCTTGGTTTTTTTTTTTTCTTCCGGGTTTTAGTTTTTTTCTAGTCATGCTTTTAACTAATGTAGACTTTTCATTTGTTATTTGTTTTGTACAATTAACTATATCTAACTTTAGGATTTAACTTTTCTCTTTATCGGGATTTTTTCCTGGAATTTCAGTTTTGCCAATTATTATACGTTATGTTATTATCTTACATATGTTTTTACCTAATGTTCACTTTCCATCTGCTTTTTACTTTTTACAATTAACTATATCTAATTTTAGATTTTAGCTTGTTTTTTAGGTTTTTTTTAGCTTTTTTTTAGTCATTCTTTTACTTAATGTTTATTTTTCATTTGTTATTTGTTTTGTACAATTAACTATATCTAACTTTTAGTTTTAACTATATCATTTGTTATTTTGTTATCTCATATATAATAATATATTATATTATATAACTGTTATCAAAGTGTCATTGTTTTGGTTAATATAAATATTGGTGAAACATTATATTATCATTATCAAAGTATCATTATTTGCATTAATAAAAGTATTATTATATGTTATTTTTGTACATGACAATATGACATTACATAATTGTTATTAAAGTTTCATTGTTTGCTTTAATATAAATATTATATTGAGATTAATTGTCCTTTAATATAAATCTCTTAAGTATAACTTAATATTGAGATTAAATTTTAAAAAAATTATAAAACAAATTTGAAGCAATTAAAGTGAATCAAAACTATTCATATGAAAATTGAAAAACTTTTTTCAAACTACAAGTGCGAGGGAAAATTGAAAAACTTTTTTCTGCATTTCCCAAAACCTAAAATTGGCAAATATCAACAAACCTAAAACCTTCAAATTCTCTCTAATTTCAAACAACTTAATTCCCACAAAAATGGCTGAAACCCTAAGCCCTGTCCGTACACCGGGCCAGACCAAGCAGAGAGCACCCGTCTTATCTCCGGACCGACCATTATTCCTCGGATCCAACGATGACAAGCTCGAGCGTGCTCAAGCACGCGCCGCTCGTGCTGCTGCAATTCGCCGAAAACCGGTCCAGCAACCGACTGATGCTTCTCCGACCGATCCGTGTCTAGGTCAAGAACAGATCATGGAGTTGTTTCAAAATTGCATCAAATTAGCCAGTGAAAATGTATGTTATAATTATAATTAATTTATTAGGAAATAAAAATGTATACTTGCAGCTTTACTTATTTTGATATGTATTTTATTAATTTTTACTCTTTTTTTGTGTGTAGAAAATTAATCAGAAGAATACATGGGAGCTGAATTTGATAGATCATCTTTGCGATATTATTAAAGTCGAAGAAGAGAATGACGTCGAGACTAATTTTCAGAAGGTTTTGTTTTTCGAGTATATATTTGTTTACTTAAAGCTATTAGTTTTCTTGTTTTGTGATGAAATTGGTGATTATGTTTAAATTACAAGTAGGATTTGCTCAATGATTTAAGTGAAATTCGGAAAAATTAGATAGGGCTGATTAGAGGCTTATCTATTGTAGTGGCATTAGCATTTGAAAAGAAGGTATAGGGATGATAGGGATTAGGGAACGAACATGTTACTGAAGATTTAATTTATTAAGGACATTCGTGAGTTTAAGCTGCATGAGAGTTGATTAAAGCGCTAATCTTTTTGCTCTAAAAGCGTTCTTTCTATCTCATTTTTTGGGTTTACTGATACTCGGATGTGTGATAAACTTTATTAATCATTTTTCTTTATGCAAAGCCTGATAGTCAACATACGCTCTCTAGTTACCATCATGTTTTTTATCTAATAGTTTTAGACAAATGCATAGGGTAGATTTCTAGGATGTATGACTCCTATGAACATCGTGTTTTGAACATCCTGTCAATTCTAGCATTGTGCATACCGAGATAATTACAGGGTTTGAGGGCCATGGGATGATATCATCTTTTAACTTAATATGGTTGACATTTAACAGGAGATAGATGAGTGGGTTCATTAAAGATGTCCTTGTATTATTCTACCAAAAAGGCTAACTTCTTTTCAAAAGTTAACCACCCTATCATTATCCTTTTCTTGAGAAGTCCCATATGGATTAACAAAATACCCTTGAATCCTACATCTGGAATAGGAGATTTAGACAAACACACCAACCACCACAAACTTTTCTCTTAAACGGGCCGCATGGATTGCATCAAATTTAGTATCATATTATAAGTTATCCGCATAACTTTTTTTTGGAGTTGAAATCTGGTAAACAGTTCGCTTTTGTTTTTACGTTTCTATATTTTGACCAGAAATATCTAAATCTGCTAAATAGATACCCAACATACACTATCATCGGTTTGAAATATTGTTTTGTGCTGGGTATTTGAGAATATCAATTTGAAGCCATTGCTTGCTGATACAATACTTGCACAATTGATACATATTGGAATACACATGAATGTCACACTACGCTTTTTGACTGCAGGCGAGCTGCACTCTTGAAGCTGGAGTTAGAATATATTCAATGAGGGTAGATTCAGTTCACTCTGAGGCATATAAGGTTCTTGGAGGAATTAGTCGAGTTTCACAGGACACTGAACTTGGTTAGTGTTTGTAATTTATTTCTTTATATTTGAGTTATAGCTATCCTGATTTCTGGATTATTAATTTTGGTTTTAATTTTAAATTATTAGTTTTAAATAAAGTTAGATCTTGATTAATTATGACATAGATAGCAATTGGGATTGTTTCTATTATTTTTCAATCAATGTTAATAAATATAACAGAATATGTCTTTGTAACCTTGTGCTTTAATTTATGAGGAGCAAATGTGTTAAATAATCTCGTTTTGGCACATTTTCTTCGACAAATTTAACATGAGGTCAAAAATTCTAGTTTTTTACTTTTTAGTCATTTTTGTGTGTCTTTCCGTTCATCCATACATTTAACAATTATCAGTGCAAGGAGCGCTCCTTTGGACTAAATTAGTATATATTATGATACACTATTAATAGCTTGGTAATGACCAATTTTGAAACTTTTCAGATAGTGTTGAGGAAGGCAACACCGACAATGTGCAAGTTGAAGGCACTTCCAAGAAGGAGAAGGAACACAAGGTTTGTTCGTTATCTCATTTCTGATGCTTCTTGATTGGTGGGGATTACAGGTAGCAAAATGTGCAGGTTGGGTAACGGGCCAATATGAAATCTTGTTAGTATACATGGGTTTGATTGGGTTGCCCAAAACACAATTTACCCAGATTTTTTGCAATCTTTTGTGAACAACTAGAGTGATATATGATTACAAGAACTATATTGTTATAATAAGCTGACTTTCAAGTTTTAAATAAAACATTGTAGAAGATAATATGCATTGAAATGAAAGACACACTTTGGGAGACTTTGATCTCTCTGACCAGTTTGACCATTTTTTTTTCTCTTTATAGATTAAACATAACCCAAGCTGACTCATTCAAAAGTAATGTGTCAAATTGCCACATCTAGTGCAGATGAACTAACGAACAATGACATATGCAGTTATCTCCTTTAACAACATTGGAATCATCCTTCGAGGCTCTTAATGTGAAGAAGTTTGATGGTAGGGGTGCAAACTATATCTTTCGTTATTTACGTAATATTTAAATAAAGTATTGAATTAATTTCATTATTGTTGTAGTTGCATTTGCTGTGGATCCTCTTTATCATCAGACCACAGCACAGTTTGATGAAGGTGGATCAAAAGGTCTCTTGCTGTATAACCTTGGAGTCTATGGTGGATGCCGAATGGTTTTTGACTCATCAGAAGTACCTGGGAAGTGCATGACATGCTCAAGTGACCGTGATAAAATAGATACGATTGATATTTCTTATGCAACAGGTTTGTTTCTTCCAAGTAGAGGTGGCAATATCTGCGGATCAGGTGGTTTGGGTAATGGATCAAGACAGTTACTTCTTTGGTACAGCTTGAAACATTTCTGGTTGACCATATCAGCCTAAACACTTTTGTCTAAAATTTGTCTAAGTTTGTTATAATTTTTAGTGTCAAATTTGATCACAAAATTCCAGTAATAATTGAGTTTTTTTGTTAAAATGATTTAAGAGGTTTAATGCATTATGGGTGACTGTTCATCTGTTTGACCCATTTACTCATTTCACACATTAGAGATAAAACATTACTCGAAATGACTCATTCAAAAATAACTGAGTTGAAACTGCCACCTTTACGCACAGGTATATGTGGTTCCTGTTTGCAAGTTGCTCTTTTTCTGAACTGATCATTTTTTGTTTCCATTATAGACTGTATTGAAGAAATGGTATCAAACTTTTCAAAGAAACTGGAAATCACACCAACTCTCAAGCAAATAGTTGATATGTTTGATGAAGATAATAGAAGACCAACAGATACCTTTTCTTCTTCCCAAAGGTCTGTAGAACCAGACCATGAAGCTAATGGTGACGACTTCAATGATGATGGACATGATAACTCAGAAACATGGGATTTCATTAATGAGAATCAGACAAGCCTTAATGATGAGGGCACCTATGAGGGAGAAGAGGAACTTTTTGTTCCGGTTCATCATGAGGTACTTGACTAATTCACCTTGCGGTGACATAGGTGGGTCCGGTGCATTGGGAAATATGTCTGGCTGTCTGAGTCAAAATGGGCAATCTTTTGTATGGGTTGAGGCTGGCTCGGTTGACTAGTCACTATAAACATTTTTGTCCATTTCTTAAAAAATATTTGTATATAGATAATTAGTGTGTCAGACGTGTATTTATAAAATTTAGATTTTTTCATTAGTAATAATTTATAGAAAGTCTGTAGAAGTATATTTATACAATTTAGATTATTTGATTATTTCAGTAGTAATAAAATTTTTTTTTCTATAAAAATAATATAGGGAGTATTATGCATTAAAAAAAATACACTCGAGTTTTTTGATCCATTGACCCATTTGGCTGGTTTCCTTTTCAGATATTTTTTAATATTTACCTATTTGATTGGTTAGAGATAGAAAATAACCTGAATCGACCCATTTGTAATTTTCCCCTCAAATTGTACATTTGTAACTCTTCCAGTGTTATATCTTACTATCTGTATAGTATTGAAAAACGAAAGGAACCTACTGATATACAGTTTATTTGCAGGATAACGGTGCATATGTTTCTCATGATGGTGATGTAGATGACAGATATCTGACAGTTGACAGTTTCCTGTTTCTAAGTCTTGGTCAAACTGGAAAACAAAATGCCTGGGCAGGCCCTGATCACTGGAAGTATAGGAAGACTAAAGGTAGCTTTCTTGAGTATAACTAGGCCACAAAGTAGGCGGCCTAGATAACGGCTCAAAATGGATTGGACGGGTTCGGTTAACTCAAAGCACTTGTCCAACTTAAAAAAAAAGTATTTAGCATGTCATATATGGTTACAAAATTTCGTACATTATCTCAATATTAATACCATATTCTGAAGAAAATTATTAAGGAGGTTATATGCATTAAAATAACAATTTGGGTGGGCTTTGGCCCGTTTCCTTGTAAGCTTACCTTTTTATTCTGCCTGTTAGGCCTGCTAGAGATGAAAACATAACCCAGATCAACCCATTTGTAAGTGAAGGGATGAAATTACCACCTCTAGGCAGAACATAAAACTCCATACTTAGTATTTGCTCCCATTTTCACTTTTCATTTTTAAGGTTATTGTGTCGTAATTTTAATCTGTTTTGCAGGTCCAGAAGATCCAGACAACGAAAATGGATCACCATTAATGCCTAAAAAGCAGAGGAATAAGAAACAGGCTGAACCCGATATAGACTTTATGAAAGCTTTGGAGTTGGACAGCAATGTGGGTAATATTTTAGCTCCTCCTAAAAACCCCAACACATTATTGTTGCATGCAAACAGGGAACCCTGTAACACAACGCTTCCAGAAGATTGCCATTATCAACCAGAGGATCTTGTCAAGCTATTTCTTCTTCCAAACATTATGGTGAGTTTACAGTCTCTTCTTTTGAATGGCAAACTTTTACATCCTTCACCTTTTTCCCAGCTGGGACTTGAAGTCTGGAACCCACAACCATTTGGTTGATCGAATGCCTTATGTACACCTTGAATACTTCTAGGCTAAATGCCTATTGGTGCATCTAATTGTCTTTGAAGTATACAAATTTAACTGTCTTTAATTTATCATACCATAATTCTCTCTATATCTATTTTTGTTGTAGTGTCTTGGGAAAAGAGGAAGGAGGTCTTCCGGTAAGTTGATTTCTTCAATCCAGTTTTTGTTAATGATATTGTTTAGTTGCACCATATTATAAGCATTAATCCAGGTTGAACAATCATTCAGTTAATGTTTATATTTTGCATACCATGTAAAAACAGGAAAATTCTTATGCCATTGTAGTAGAAAAATATGTTAATAATGTGCCTTTAGTGAGATTGGTTGAACCTCATTTGCCACTTCATTGGGCATGCTAATTGTCTGTGGGATAAATTGTAGAAGTCCTGCATTTATTACATGTTACATGTCTAATAAAAGGTATGTAATTTGTGTTGGTTAAACAAGACTGGCAACATCGGTAGTTTCATAGCCAAATTAGACAATGATGGTATTTTCAAGTCAAGTAAGTAGCAAATATCATATCCATGATTAAGCAACTCCACAAATAGGGATTAGGAGTCAAGTATGATGGATTGATGGTTACTTATATTATTGATCTAGGTTAGTTAATCATCATTCATCACTTCCTCGTGAAAGCAGCAGCCTGATATAGTAATTTTTTAGTTAGTTTTGATATAACATGATTTGGGTCCTATCACATCGGGATGGCAAATAAGATTTTCAATGCATATCTTTGTCAGATGATCCTGGTCAAGAAGCAGAAGGGAATAACGAAGTATTTGCATCTTGGGATGATGATGATTGCGGTCAATTTGATGATGGAAATGCTTATAATGATGTTGAGGACTCTGCCACACTTGTCTCTCAACCCCGTCAGGTTTGTTCTTAAATTTCAGGGCCTTAGGGGTAGCAAAATTGGTGGGTCAGGACGGTTGGGTAACAGGTCAAACAGCTTTTCTCTAATAGTATAGTTCTTGTATAAATAGGTAATATGCTAGTTATATATGAATATATGATCACAAAATAACCATATAATATTTTTAATAATAATCTATCTTTTAAATCTGATTTGGGATGCTTTATGCAATATGCATTAAAAATCCACTTTGGGTGACTGTCAACCCTTGTGGTTTGTTGAATAAGCCCCGCTCGTAAGTTAAATTTGTCGAAATTACCACTTTTAAATAATGTGAACTCTACAATCTAATTAAGCTGACTTTTGATAGGCCACCCACTTCTCTTTTGAGAAGGCAAGGACTCGATTAAAACCACTGAAATCATAGTCTTATCAGTGTGATCCATTTGTCAAATTCATAATGACAACTATTACCATTTGTATTTTTTAATAGTGTTAGTGTATGCCAAAATTTTTTAGCATTGGCCTAATTCGACTTTTCATTATATGTAAAACAGGTGAATAAGATTGAAGTCGAGTATGACAAAACATCAAAACAAGTTGATGTTCAAGCGCTCAAAGAAACACTTTGGTCATCTATGCAAGAAACACATGTAAGTTCTCTTATCTATCCCTACCAAGTAGAGGTGGCAAGATGGGTGGTTCGAGTTGCTTGGGTAACTCAATGCACGTTCAACTTAAAATGGGTCTTTTGAGAACGGGTATAAACAGACTGGGTGGGCTGCCCCACAAACATTTTATCTGCATCTTTTTAAAAGAAGATATTAATGTTTCCATTATGCTGGAGATAATTTTTTTGGTAATTATGTGCAGGAAACAAAGACATTTTCCTTTAAAAACATATTGGCATCTTTCCCTACCAATCAGAAGAAACCTGCTGCTTCATCAATTGACATCATCTCCCCACACTTGTGTTTTATTTGTGTGTTGCATTTGGCAAATGAGCACGGATTGAGCATCCATGGATGTGCCGACTTGGATGACCTCACAATACACCTTCCGTTTGAATAGTTGTAATTGGTGCCAACCCGGCAACCCCATCATAGGGTAACAATTATAGTTGTTTCCGTTTCATTGTAAAATCTGATATTGAAAGATCAAAGATGTGTCTTTGTCAAGTTATATTTCTTATAACGTGTTTAACCTGATGTAACTTAGATTGTGCAAGACATTATGCGGGCAAATTGTTGGTTTAAACAGGTGTCTGTATGTATGTTTTCAAAGTTGCATGTAATTGCGACTTCTATAATAAAAATGAAAATTATTCCTTCCGTCTCAAAATAAGTGTCCATTTGAAAAAAAACAAAAAGTTTTAGGAGATACCTAATTTTTACGTAGTATAGTGACAAGATTATAATATTATCTTTATTTTTTTTGCATACTCTTAAAATCAATATGTTATAAAGTTGTATCAAAGGTAAAATAGTAAAGTTAATTGCTGATTTTTTAAAGTGGACATTTATTTTGACACAATCTAATATAAAAAAATGAACACTTATTTTGAGACGAAGAAAATATTTCTTATCAACGTTATATAGGATTCAATTGTAATAGAACTTTCAAAGACATTGATCTGGTGTGATCCTCATTAGTAAATCTTTTATGTTTTTCTTTAGGGGAAAATACATGTAACATAGGTATATTTGTTTTTGAATTTCTGAAAGCATTCCATTGAAGAATAAAGACTAAATTTCTATATCTATGATTTTGACTATGATAAAACGCTTTTCTTATACGTTTTAAGAAGCTAGCTTTTGAGTCCTTCATTTACAAATAGAATAGTTTTCGCTTAATAGTTTTTCATTCATTTCTTCAACTTTGTGATGTGTACATGCTGGTCATATACACATATCTAAAGTAAAATTTGACTTGTTTGCATTCATAATAAAGGCTTTAAACACACTATTGTCACTAAACTTCTATGAAAAATCATGACCATTCAATAAATGAAGTTGAAGCTGAGATGAATCTAAGCTATGAACTACTTTGAAGGATCCATCGTTCGATCAGCCACCCGTATGACATTCACTAAACGTAAAAAAATAAAAATTAATTAAATAAATAAATAAATAAATTAAAACTCCATCATATATGTTGTATATAGTTTGGATCTTGGTTGATTGTAATGAAACAATTTCTAACATATTTATGAAACGATAATTTACATTTGTTACAGTTATATTATTAACGATTTTTGAGAAATCACAAACTCTCAACATATAAATAAACCTGTCTACTTAAACTTTTGGATATCTACCTGTTTGTGGTGTTAAAAATTAAGAAAAAGATAACGATTTAAAGATATGATATCAATAATTCTTCAATTAACATGGATGTTACATGTTTATAACATTTATTTAAAATCTAGCTCCTTTCCCATCAACCGAAGGTAGTGGACCTAAGGGTTGAGACGTCGGTAACACCTAGATACATATAATCTTTAAGAACATAAGTGAACAAATTTTGGAGCATATAAAGATTAGTGAATATATTTTCCAATTTTTATAGACGAATTTTTGAGCATAAGAAAGTTGGATACTGTTGGAGACTCTTCGATTTCATCACAAGAGTTGAATGTTGACATCTTTTCTTGAGAGAGAAAATCGGTTGTTGAACTCTTCGATTTCTTAACTGGTTGTTTCTTCTTTTCTTATTTTTTTTTTCTTTTTTCTTGAGCGATTGTAACTTCAATTGTGTGGTGCCCTATTTTTTTAAGGTGAACCGTGAGATTTATTTGCCAAGTTGTTAGTAGTATAGTAAGCCTAAAATATAAAAATTATAGGCCTTTGTATTCTGGAGGCCTAGGCCCTAGACCCCATGCCTAACCCTTAAGTACTGTTGGGCCGGCCCCGAGTCTAATTAAGGTAATCCAGTGATTGTTTCCGAAACTTTTCCATTGGCAACACAAAATGTTACGTGAAAAGGGTGATGCTCCGTAATATTCTTACAAGAGGTCTCAAGTCGAAACTCATCAGGAAAACATCTTAGATATGACCATAAAAAAGGTTTGTAAACAGTCACGTGAATAGCCCGGTTGTATATGTTGTGCATCTGAGTCAAAACACCAAGTAACCTGTAAATAAAAGATAAAATAAAAAAGGAAACCTTCTTTTATTTTACCATTTAAGATGATATAATTCGATAAATAAATTTCTTCTTCTTTATGCTTAATAAAATTATTGCAAGCCTGCAACTGCCCCTTTTCATAACACATAAATATCTTGATTTACACCAAATTGAACACACCAAACACACTCCTCTCTGTACTAGTCATGTCTCTTGCTTCTTTATTCTCCACTTCACTACACAATAACCACCTCCAAATTTCAACCAAAATTCCAACAAAAATGATTCCCGGCAAAAATACTATAACTTTGTCTTCTTCATCACCACCACCAGTAAAAACACCCATGACACCACAACCAACATCCTTACCCACGCGTACCATCCCGGGCAGCTACGGTCTACCTTTACTAGGACCGTTAGCTGACCGGCTTAACTACGCGTGGTTCCAAGGATCTGAGTCTTTTTTTAAAAAAAGAATAGAGAAAAACCAAAGTACGGTTTTTCGTACAAATGTTCCACCTAGCTTTCCTTTCTTTTTAGCCAATCCAAACGTTGTTGCAGTTCTGGATGTGAATTCATTTGCTCATATGTTTGACATGGAGCTAGTTGACAAGAAAAATATATTAGTTGGTGATTGGATGCCTAGTACTAAATTTACTGGTGGTAGAAGAGTTTGTGCTTATTTAGATACTTCTGAACCTCAACACGAACAGGTATGTTATATATATTTTTTTAATAATTATAGTCTTTTGAATTTGAAATTCTATTAACTATATATGATTAATACGCAGTAAAATATTGTATATATATATTATAATATATGTGTCATCTTAAAAATAATGGGTTTAGTGCTTCAAAATGTAAGCAGCTTATCTCGTTTTGTCACTGTGGGTATGCAACTTTAATCTTGTGTATTGTATGTAAGTAACTTGTTATTTTGATCAAATCATGTAACATTTTTACTTGCACCAATCAAAAACTTGCACGTG